>CAUYQG010006159.1:0-26902 GCA_963574415.1 Tarsius wallacei
TATAGAGTGATTTGTGTTCTTCAGGGTATATTCCCAGTAGGGGAATTGTGGGGTCATATGGGAGGTTGGTGTTTAGAGCTTTAAGGAATCGCCACACTGCTTTCCAAAGAGGTTGCACTAGTTTACACTCCCATCAACAGTGTAGAAGTGTTCCCTTTTCGCCACATCCTCTCCAGCAACTGTTATTTTTTGTTTTTTTTTTTGAATTGGAGTCTCACTCGTCACCCAGACTGGAGTGCAGTAGCATACTCCTGGCCACCACAGCCTCGGATCAGCTGGGCTTTGGCGATCCTTCTGCCTCAACCTTCCAAGTAGCTGGAACTACAGGCGTGCGCTGCGCTGCCACACCCAGCTAATTTTTTTGATTTATTGTAGAGATGAGGTCTCGCCAAGTTGCCCAGGCGGGTCTCGAACCCGCAGGCTCAGGCAATCCACTCACCTCTGCCTCCCAAAGTGCAGTATTAGAGGCTGAGCCACCAAGCCCGGAATTTTGGCTCTGTTATAAAAAAAAGTAATGCATTATATGTAATGAGAACAATAAATATATTCCTAACAACTAATTTATGTAATTTTATTGCTTTGATAGAGTGAATCAACAAAATTACTATTATCAAACAATATTTTGAAACATTATGCCTTCTAGTGACGTATCATAAATATACCATTATTTAAGACAACAAAATTATGATTCAAAATATTTATTTTGAGCCATTGAACACTTATTTTAGTGTTAAGCTACCTAATAGAAATTAGTCATTTTACCTTATTAAGACTGGATATCAAAGTACATTTTTATTGACTTTGTGAAGAATTAGTTACAAGGCAGGCTTATATGTTAATCATTTTGAGATTTGGTGCATTCATAACATTTTGTACTATATATGTGTGTATGTGGGTGCTAGAAAGTCAAATGAGCACCAGGAGAAATTGTGAAAAATAAATAAATAAATAAAAAGGAAGCATTTTTGAATGCCAGTCTTGCAGAAGGCACTGTATTAGGAGGCATCTTATATACTGACTGCTGTTTCTTTTCTCAAGAATCCTATACAGTACATGCAATGAGCTCCATTAATAAGAGGAGAAATCTAAGTCTCAGGTTGGTTAGTTAACTTGATCAAGGGTCCACAGCTACGAAGTAATGGAGGCAGTTGTTTAATTTTATATTTACATACAAACACACACAGATGTGTGTGTGTGTGTGTGTGTGTGTGTGTGTGTGTGTGTGTGTTTATATTCTAACTTGAAAATGAATCTTCTTTCCCATAAGTACAGATTAACTATTCAGAAATGTTTGGAGGTAGAACAGTGTTTTGATTTTGTTAGTGAAAGCTAATTTGTCAGCATTAAAGAGCTAGAATGACAGTCTATATAAAGAACTAACATTTATACCTTTAGAGCAATATTTGGGAAGAATAAATAAAGGAGAAAAAAATTTGGAAAGAAAAGAAAACAGGATTGGCTAGAGAAGAACCAACAAAATGTGTTCAAATTTTGGGTAAGATAAACCAGAGAAAATTTAGACTAGACTGACTGATGGCCTTAAAAAAGCAGCTTAGTTAGCTGTTTCCCCAGGGGTAAGTGGTTATTTACTGAAAAATAGAACATTTAACCAGATGCCCTATTCAGTAGGCAGAAGAATATTTATAATGATTAAAGAGGAACAAAAGCTGAGATAGTTGCCTCCTCTGACTCTATTAGTTTGGATTGAACAGAAGTATAATTTGGATATTTGGAAAGGAAAACTATGGAATGAACAGGGAATGCGCAAGGAATGACATGGGATTGTAGAATCACAATCATGTCTGCTCAGGTAGCCTACCAATGTGGATAAATATAAAGTGGAACTGAACTGAATTAAATGAGAAGAAGAAAGAGGCAGGAACAGCATGCTACTAAATAAAGAATGATATCCCAAGTCCCAAATAGCTTACTTTTAAAAACTTGCTAATGATAAACTTTGAAGTATGTCACGAAAGTGTCAAGCTTACTAAATTATTGGCCAATTAAAAGTTATTTTTTACTTTCTTCTTTATGTGCTTCATAAAAATTGTGACTTTTCCAGAATTTCCCTTTAATAACTTTTTCTTCCTTGGTGGATTAATTTTGACCGGGGTGACATTTAGTAAATGAAGTTTTCTTAGGACTATTAATAAAATTCAAACACCAACAAGTCAAAGCAAAAGAAAGAGAAGGGAGAAAGTGAAATAGTATTTTTATTCAATACTGCTGTGTTCAGAACACTAAAATATGTAAATGTCATTTCTAAGATTTTTATTTATTTATTTTTTGAATTGGGATCTCACCCCGTTGTTCAGGCTGGAGTGCAATGGCACACTCACAACTCACCACAGACAGCCTTGACTTGCTGAACTCAGGCAATACTTCTGCCACAGACTCCTGAGTAGCTGGGATTACAGGTGCGTGCCACCATGCTCAGCTAATTTTGTTCTGTTTATTGTAGTGATGAGGTCTTGTTATGTTGCCCAGACTGGTCAAATTTATTGTTTATGCTTTGATTAAGAAAAAGTTATCATCAATGTCAACTTGGTTCGTTTTTGTAAAGGGTTGACTAAATGATGTCTTGATTTCTGTATTCAAGAGTTTAGGATTTCATTGGGAGACAAATCTCTCATAGGGGTAATTAACAGTTACAATAACATAATGGCATTACATTATGATATGTGTGTCAAGTGAGTGCACCAAAGAGGACTGAGAAGTTCAGAAATTCTAATCATCACGGCTGCGGCCATGAGAGAAAGCTTCTAGCAGAAAATTGAGGAAACAAGTTGCTATCGGTGGTTTCAAATTAGTAATCTGGAAATTTTCTAGTTTAGTGTCTTTAGCTTTTCTTTACATTTACTAAGCTATGGCAGAGGTCACAGTCCACACACACAAGCATCAACACTGACATGTAGTCACAATATTGCTAACTATGGTCACAGTGTTTCCTTTCACGTTTTCTGAAAACTTAATGTAATTTGTCTGTTCTGAGAATTTTCTTATAACTCTAAAAAATAGAATTTAGAATAAACAACAGTGAATTCTTCGGAAATATGCTTACTTTTCATGGCAGTAATTTCTTGGAATGTATAGGCAGATAAAGAGAAAGTTTATACATAGAGATAGAGGGATGCAAACTCAGGCTTTGTTTTTGCAGGCTTAACGTTTCAATATTTCAGGCACTCCAGGAAGGAAAAGCACTGTATGAAAGGCTTTAAGAAGGGAATGCTGCCCTAGTGGTGTGATAACTGCAGGTGTCAGGTGTAGCCACTACCTTAAGCAAAAGCCTGAGAGACAGAGGTAGTGAGTGCAGCATCTGCCTTTGCTCTTAGTCTGCAAAGTGAAGGAGCCTTCTAAGCTCCAAAGAAATGACAGGAGCAGTACTGGCGCTGAACTTACTGACAACCAGACTTCACTCAGGCTAAGGTTGTTTTGTAGTTCTTTTGGTAGAATTTACTTTTAGTTCTTTGGTAACAGTACTGTGTTGACTTTAGAACCAGCTGATGTTTGTAGGTGTTGAAACAAGTGTTTTGTCTTGTGAGTAAATTTGAAGAGTGGATTTCTTTTGATTGGATTTTGGGACCGTGTTTATCGTGCTGGCTTCTCCACAGGACTTGGCTAATGGAGGTGCATTTTGTCATCAGATAATAAAAATTAAATTGAAACACATGCAATTGTTATAAGTCCACATTGGTCAAATATCAGGATTTTCATACAGTTAACCAAATGTGTGTTTTTATTAAGTTTTCGGATCTGGACTTAGAATATGTAGAAAGATGGTGTCAAAAAAATTTTTTTTTTTAACCGGAAGAACTGAAATTTGGGTAAGTTGTTGGCCCTTTAAATGATCTTCTTCAATTATGTTCTGTACTGACTATCTTAGTCCACGTTTCTACATTTTCTAGATTTTCTTTTCTTTTAAGAAGTGTTCTCATTTATTCGTTCAAAAAGTGAATGTTTACTCTAGAGAGGGCACAAGAAAGCAAAAGAAAATTTTAATGAGTCATGGCTTCTACCTTCAAGGAACTCATAGAATAATTGGACGAACTGGTAAATAAATAGGTACAACATCATCTAATGTAGCTATAGTGGAGATTTCTGCAAAATTTAGAGGCTAAGGCAGAGGGAGACATAATCAACTCTGCTTCAGTGAATTAATAAAACTTTTCCTAGGAGGTGATAATTTGTGTTGGTATTTGAACTATGCATTGAAGAAGGAAGACATTCGTAGCAAAGAGCATAGTGAATGTGAAGGGATCAGACACTAAAATGAAGGCTTGGCCTTTGTAGCTTTAACCAGAGTATAAAGTGGGGTCAGAGGAGTACCTGGCTGGCGATATATATGGAAAGGTAGATAAGGGGCAGATTATGAAAACCTAATCATTGCTGTGGATAAGGTATTTGAATCTTATGTTGTAGGCAATGGGCAATGTGAAAAATATTAAGGCAGAGTGGTGGGATGACTTAATTTTGTGATGTAGAAAGAGAAGACACTTTGCAGGGGGATGGTGAATGAAAAAGAAAGAGAGTAAGTATGTACCAGAGTGTTGACAGAGCACTGAAATCTGTTCTAGCAGTTAGCCTTGTTTTCTAATCACCTAGATGATGAGGAGATAGCCTCACTACTTGTTTGTGTGACCTAGTGCATTACTGGTTTCAAAAGCCCATCAGTGATCTCTTATGTAATATTCATAATCATGTGCATTTATTAGGTATCTATATCATATGAAACATAAATCGTAATATGATCTAGCATAACAAATGCCATTTAAGTAGATTCTCAGAAATTCAGGGAAATGTTCATCAAGTGTTCATTCATACTGAAAGTCTAATATATACCAAGAATATTCTGGAAGCTAGAATAAAGTATTGAATAAGACATGGTGCTGGCCTCATAAACATACATTATACATATAATCTTTCTGAACACACGAATATCTGCATGTATGTGTGTGAGCTACTAGTACAAATACAGCTTGCAATTTCCCAAATTATATTTCAACTATTTTCATAATAATTCAGAATTTTATGATGCACACATATCTCAATGCATTCTTATATAAGATTCATCTTTTATTTGCATCCTTAAAGATGTATTAAAGAAATTGAATCAAACTAGACTGCTAATTTATACTTTTGGCTAAATGTGAATGTTTCTGAATAATGCTAAAACTTTCATCAGTGTGCCTTTCCTCTTGAAGAGGCTAACACTTTCACATCTACTTCTGATGCTTTCTCTTCCTTCTTTTCATCCATTCTTCCCTTTTCTTTTTGCATCTTTAGTCTCTGTTCTCAATTAACCTCTTCCCTCTTCCCACCAGGGCACTCAAGCCGTCATTACCTAAACAAATGTTTACCTCAGCAAAACTGTCTGGTCCTCTCCATCCTCAGGCTTCTTGAGAGCAATGAGCTCTTGTTGCCTTCCCTTCTCATTGTCCCTGAGTCTTTACTAACCAGACTTGGTGCCATTCTTCCTGTGACACTGTTCTCTTGAAAGCCTCCTCTGATCCTCTTCTCAATTTCTGTGTTCCACCCCTTATATGTAGCCCCTGGCAATTTTTGAGCTTTTTCCCCCCAGCCTCTCATTTTTCTCCTTGGGGACATTTATTGACCCTTTTCAGTTTCCTAAAATATATATTGCTAAAATCTACTCTCAGGCAATTGTTTCTAATCTCAAATGCAACTCACCCAACATGTGAATTCCCAGACTTGCATTTCCTTCTCTTCTTGGTTGTTCCTAATATTGTAATTAATGTATGACCTTCACTGTGGACTATAACAATCATCTTTAAGTCCTGTCTTTTGTACTTATCAGTCCTTATTCTGGGGATCAGTCTTTCTTTTTTAAATAATTGTGGCACCTGTCTCTTCCTTTTCATTCCTGTCTCCCTTTCCCTCCTAGCACCCACACTCATAGCTCTGGCATTCTTATCTTGGGGGCTACTACAGTCTTTCCATTACAGTAGCCTCTCTTTACTTCAATCTATTCTAAATTTATCCTGAGGATACAAAAACTAAGTTTAGCTAGGAATTTTTTATTAATCAAATAGGAAAATACACTATTTATTAAGCACCAACTTTGTTCCAGGTGTACATGTTTGTGTGTATGTGTGTGTGTATTAGTTTTTTATTGCTGTTGTATGTAACACTGCAAATTTAGTGGTTTAAGACAACATAAACTTATTATCTTACATTTTGAAGGTCAGAAGTCTGAAATAAATATTTTGGAATAAAAATCAAGACATTGATAGGGCTGTATTCCATCTGTCGGCTTTGGGGAGAATCTATTTCCTTACCTTTTCTGGCGTCTACAGGCTACCACGCTTCTTGTCTTATTGGCCCTTTCATCCGCCCTTTCATCTATTATGCAGGCACTGCTTCCATCACCACTTTATCTGACTTAAAGTTTCTTGCTGACTTCTTATATTTTATGAATATATTGGGCCCATCAGGATAATCCAGAATAATTTTCTTCCCTATGCCTTTGACTTAATTATATCTGCAAAGTCCCTCTTACAAGATACGTAAGGTAATATATTCAGATTCCATGTATTAAGGAATCTTTGGAGGATGCTAATTATTCTCATATAAAAAGTTAATCTTCACTACAACTTTTAAAAGTAAGGTATTATTATGCCCACTTTACAGAAGGTGGGATTGAGGCTCAAAGAAGTGAAGTCCAGTGAATAAATTATACACTCAGAATCTGAACTTAGGTCCACTGCATTGCTTCTTCTATGTTACCTCCAGTGTAATTGTGCTGAGTGCTGTTTTAGGTATTAGTGTATATATTGCAAACAACAAAATTATGGAAGTCCTTTGCCAGATGGGTAAGATTTTAAGCAAAGCACATAGACATAGCCACATCCAGGGCTCTGGTAGGGGCAACCCAGCTTAGGAGGACAGCTTTGGAGGTTGGTAGGGTTATGGGTCAGCACTGCTCTAACCATGACACTTCCCTTGTCTGATAGCATCGCTGTTCCATTGGAACTGCATTGCAATGCCACTTAAGCACATTATGAAGTGATACCAACCTTCCTTTTCATATTTATGTCCTACTAGTCCCACCCCATGTGTCTTGCCCTTTGAATGTTATATTCCCGATATATGTCCACATGTTCCCAGCTCTATTATTTACTACTATTTCTTTTTTTTTAATCTTAGAAATATTTTTTCCCCTCAGTTCTATTGACCGAATCTCTGCCTGCTTTTCAAGAGTTATCTTCAATACTACTACTTACCTGAAACTTTCATGGATCCCGTAGTTTGAATTAATCCTCATGATCCAGAGTTATACTAGAAGTACTGTGTGTTTCTACTACAACTCATCCTTTTTTCTTGTATGATAGATAATTGTGCATGTCGATATCTCCCCAACTCAAATGTAAGACTTTCTTCTTACCTCTCTTCTTTCCTTCCTTTTCTTTACCTCTTTTCCCTTTCTCTTTTTTCTCTCTCATTTCCTTCTCCTTTTCTTTCATAACTGTCTTCAGCACACATTGTCTACTTTGTGTAGATTACTGCTTTTTGGTGCAGAACAAGAAAGACAGTCTCTTCCCTCACTGAGCTTATGGTTTTCAGGGCAGGATGATGTTGTACCCATCTTTTTATCCTTTTTTGTCTCGGAATATAGCACATACTTAATAAACTATGATTTGAATTGAAAATCTATGAGGATTACAATTTAACTTAAAAATCCCACAGTCATAGCCCACTCAGAGACTTTGGAAAGGCCTGTGACAATAGTTCTATAATGAAATAGACAAATATCTGAATGCCTATATTTTCATATACTTTGCCTTTTTCTTGTTTACTATAGAGATTACATATTTTTTTGCTACAGTGATTACAAAAAATTATATTTTGCTCCTAAAATAAGTAGTACACAACTTATGTAGCAGTCAATTCAAATGACCTTAGCAGATTTTTGCTAGCAATAAAAAGCAATAAGATGTTTAAGCAATTGCCAGCACTATTTACCTCATTTATAACGAATTACTTTTCATAAATGAATGTCCAGGCAGGTTGTATTTGTATGTGTCTTGTAAGTGGGTCTTAAAACTTTAATTAAATGGAAATAATTTGTCATAAGAATTATTAATATCAAATAATTCTTATAAATTTATTATGGTGAAGATACACTGTCAATTTTAGTTATTATGTGAATAAATATATGTGTTGAAAGATTTTATGTAGTTGTCAACTTTTATCAGAATGTCTTGATAATAATTAGAATTCAAGAAGACAGAGTCTCTTAGAATTTTGCAAGTTTCTGCGTTCCTGTTTTAAAAGTTGATTTGGTCTCCTGTTATCTTACAGAGAGAAACGTAGGGGTATTCATTGTATATAATGTTTAAATAAGTTTAGTTACCATGTACCCTGAAAAGCTATATATCTTGTTATTTATTAGAATAATATGCTTATTGCTTAATTTGAATCACAGTTAGAAGTTAGAAACTAAATGTGTTGACGTCTACTTAGTATATGCTATCTATAATGAACTATAGAAATAATCCCTGAAAGTATAGTCTTAAATGATATTTATAGATATGTAATTGAAGCTTGATGTTGAGAGCAAATAGTGTGAGGAAATGGGAAACAAATTATACTTTTCAGAGGACAGAAATACTTCTTCCTAGATAATATAGACCTATCTAGTGAATCGCTGCTATGATATCCCAAGTACTGCTTATGTACTGGATTACTTGACAACTAGAGATTGTCCGTATTGTAAAACTAGCCATCGACTGTGAAACCAATGTAATGAATGTAATGGTAGAGGAAATATTGCCTATGTGAACTTGTATTGATTTATTTGTTGTTATGAAATATTGGAGAACCAGCTGTGTATTATTAGCTCTTTAGATCTTCTTTTAGTTATCTTCTACTATTCTTGGATATTTCAATGTGAATAAAGAGTATATTAGTATAAACAGTGAATGTAATAGGGGGTCAAATATGTGTTTAAAGAGCCTGTATGTGTGTGGTGGTGTAGCTTTTTATAAGCTATAATGCCTGGCCTGTCAGTGGAGAGACAGAGGTTCTAGTGTAGTTCTGGCCTCTGCTCATATTTTAAGTCTGAGCTTAAAGGAGATGATTTCCAAGACAGAACCAATGTTCATGTCTGTATCAGATAAGATAGTGACTATATATTTAAAATGTAAACTTATCCTTTAGAATTTTTTAGGTCAATATTGCTCATCTCCATGTAACTGGACCTCTTTTTTGATGTGACCTTACCATAATATATTTCTTGTAATAAAATATCATGGACTCAAGATGTGTGTAAGGAACATATATAATGTAATGATAATGTGGATCTTTTTCTGGTTTTTGCAATATTTGTTTATTTTGCTTTTGATTAAAATTATCTTCATCATCTTACAATTAGTTTTAATGTGATGTTTAATTATGAATATTAATATCTTTCAATGTCAAAGGAAAGTAACACTAGCCTACATATATGGAGGGCTTATGTTTAGCCACACATAGTTGAAGGTTGTTATGTGTACTCCCTCATTTAATTTTTATATCCACCATAGCATATGGTTACTATCTTATCAGTCTTATTTCCAGGGCACTTAAAGTGACTTATTTAAAGTCCTTAGCAAGTTTTAGATTCAAATTTTATATAGCTTTGAAATTTGATCCAGAGTTCATCCATTTAAGTACAGTCGTATGTCACTTAATGATGAGGATTCTTTCTGGAAAATCTGTCTTTAGGTGATTTCACTTTGTGTGCACATTGTAGAGTGTTCTCATACAAACCTGGAAGCTGCAGCCAGCTACACGCCTAGGCTATAGGCTAGCATCACACTCCTACACTGCAGACTGTACAGCATGTTACAGTACTAAATAGTGAGAAAAATAATAACACAATGGTACTTGTAAAATAGAAGTTTTTCAGCTTTATTGTAATCTTATGGGACCACCATTGTATGTGCTGTTTGTTGTTGACTGAAACATCATTATGCAGTATGTGACTGTACTTACCAAGCAATATTCTTAAGGAGGAGTATATTTACCTGCCAGTTGATTTCAACGAGTAGTGGCATCTCCTTCAGTAGTGGGGATCTTAGTAGAAAATGGTGAGGAAGAGCCTACTATGATGAGATGATAACAAAACAAAGGAAAGAAGGAAATTGTCAGCATAGAACATCTACATAGCACAATTTTTATCCATCCTATGTTATTTAACATTCTCATCAATTCTGTGAGACCCAGACGATGTGATCCTTGCTTATTTTTTTCTCTTTTATTTTTTTTATTTTAAAGATGTGGGGTACAATTCAGGGTTAAGTATACAAATGCAGGTACCCTTGTTGATGAGGTGTGGCTCCCCTCCCGCGGCAGATTCCCACTACTGCCAATCCTGCCTCCTCCCCCTCCCCCTCCTCCTGGCAGTTACCTGCTACTGCCAATACTTTTCTTATAGCATTACAATAATTGTTCAAGGTCCGCTTGTGAGTGAGACCATGTGATAGTCAGCTATTTGTTTCTGTGATACATCACTCCGTATTATAGATTTTAAGTTCATCCAGGATACTGTGAAGTTCATGATTTTGTCCTTCTTTATGGCTGCGTAATATTCCATTGTGTATATGTACCACATTTCACTCTTTTTTTAAATCCAGTCCTCTTTTGATGGGCAGCAGGTTGGTTCCATGCACATGTATGTTTATCACAGCATTGTTCACAATAACAAGATCCTCACTTTCATAGCTGGGAAAAATTACCTGAGGTAAAGATTAGATTTTACAAACAGAGGTCATCTACCTAATGACAGTAAGGGAATTGGAACTCAGATCTTAGATTTCAAAGCCTATATGATCTGTCCTGTCATATGTCTGCCATTGCTTACAGTTTATAAACTTTTAAAAATAATGTTTTCTTTTCAGCTGATGGTGTCAAAGATGGAAGGGAAGAAGAGACGTGGTAGTGGCGATCAACACATGTACTCTTAAAGCTATTGATACCCCACAGCTCTTATATCATCCCCCCACCCCCAGTCTGTTCTGTCGACTCTCTTGAACCCTGCAGTTGCTCCTTTATGTTTTTCTTCACTGGTCTGCACTTTTAAGATGGAAGAACATGAGGCAAATGATGCTAGCTAGTACTATGTCCAAACATTGAGGAAATAGCACCATCAGTTTTAGACCTCCCACTGTCACTGGAAACGTTTGTCTATTTGATATAGCTTTAAAAAGTGACTAGTTTTTTGGTGGCCAGATTTTGTTTTAATTTATATAATTGTCTGGAAATCAAATGTAGAAAATGAGTCACCATTTTCTTATATATTCTGTAGATATATCATTGTATTTAGTCAATAGATATCTCCAGCTAGGGATTGAAAAGAAAACTCAAAGGAGTTGAGTGCATTTTCATGCTTCTCTTCTTGATAGCATTAAATATAATAATCAAGACCATTGTATAATTTCTTGAACTTTTCTATGCAAGGACCAAGACTTTCATTATGAGAAGCAAAATTACCTCTCGAGAAAAACAATAATATTTTCCTCTGAAACTAGGAGTTACAAATTAACTGTTGAGCGAACATGGAAAATATTTTAAAATATTGAAATATTTGAAATAGCAACGTAATTGGGCTTCTTTTTGAAGTCGGTAGCTATTTGCTTTAATAATACCCCAAAAAGCTTTTGTCACAGGCCTTGGTAATTGCTATCCAATAACAACCCATCACCCCTACTTTTCTAACAGAATCCTAATTTTATTGTGGTATTCACATTTTTGCTCCAGCCATGCATTTAATAGGTCTCAGCCTACTCAGTTGTAGATGTGAGTCATGGTGGCCCCATTCGCTTTGCCTGTGATTGGTTAGGCATGATCAGATGATAAGTTATGGCCAGTGAGTTCTTAGGGGAGAGTCTTTTGGATGTTCACTGGGAAAGATTTCTTTGAGGGATGAAAAGAGTCATATCTAATAAACAGCTTTTTTTTTTTCAGTTGGATTCTTGGAATTTTTGTAGCCAACTTGTTAACGTGGAAGTATCTACCAACAGATAATAGAAAAAAGATATGTAAAAATTTTGCTCCTAGACATCATTGACCTATTGATTTAGCCAATCCTAGGCGTACACTTGGAAACTCTTTGTACAGGAACTACCAAGCTTTTAGGATAATATACATATTATTTAACTTGAGGATTTTTCTTATTTGTCATTCACTTCCTTTCCAGCTTCATGGCTTATGCTTTGCAATGTAATGATGAAATATGCCAAGAATTCAGATTTGTAGTGGTGTTCAAACCCTCTTAGTTGTCATCCAAGGATCATTTTTATTAACATTTATAAAGTGATTTGATAGTGTCAGATGACAGACACTAAGTAAAAAATCATTTTCATTACTTAAATGTTATAAGCATACTATGATACATACTATGATAGTTTGCCTGTAGCCTTAAGTATACATAATGGTACCTGTATGTTTCATTTTTCTCTATATCTGCTTTTTGCTTAGCAGTTTTTACAAGATGCCTGAATATTGATAAATAGTAATGGCATACTTTCTTTGGTTTTTGAAATTCAACAAAATGCACAATGAAATGGAGATTTTCTTGCAATTGTCTTTTAGAGTTTAATCAGAATGTTTTTATTGCTGCAAATGCAGACCCATAAATGATTCCATGCTCACAAAAACGCTCAAGTGTGGCTTTCTTATCATTATTACAAATTGGGGTACTTTGAATAAAACAAAATCGGTACAGATTTTTTTTCCACTAAATAGTACATATGAATTCCTTTTAAAATGTTTTTCTGTGTGTTTTTGAACAATTTGAAGTTTTCCATATGACTAACTTGACAAAATATATGGCTCAACTTTCTCTGTAACAATGACTAAACATATAGACACTGCTCACATTTTCACATCCAAATGCACAAAATTGAGCTAATAGATCACTTCTGAAATTCTTAGCTTTTTATGACATATATTAGGCTGCGATTATTGACACTGTACTCTCTTACTAGTAACTTTCTGGTGGCTTAGGAAAATGGTTTACTTTGACTATGTTACTGTTTAGAAGAAAAACGATTGCAGAAGTTTTATATCTGTTTTTGGTACTGTTAAACTAGAAAGGGTATATTCCAGTCTCAAACGACCTTCAAGCCAGAGCTCAGTGTGTGAGTCTGTTTCCAAACTTGAATTTCTCGAGTTTCAGAAACACAGACTTCTATTAGGCCACCAGGCTAGTACCGCAATGTTTAGATATTATTTCAATCAAAGAACTGTGTCCTATTACCCTAGGATCTATGTCAAGCTGTGGATTAGGTTAAAAAACCAACAAAAGCTCCTGGTGGTTGAAAGATTATAAGTATTTTGCCACATTACTGCATTGCAAGCATGAGCACGTTCTCTCAGCATTTTAAAGTTTCACAATGTTACAATTAATTAATTGTGTCTATCTAGCTAAAACACTAGTCAGAGTTATGTCTCTGCACTTTTAATAAATCCTTTGAATTCCCTTGATCTTTCTTTTTTCTTATCCTCCCTGTGTACTATAACACAACTTTCTCAAACCCATAAAACTTTGATTAATGGAACAAAGAATTAGACTTGAGATACCTGCTTTTGTTACTCTCCCATGCTTCTCTGACCTTGAGGTCACTTTCTAAATGTACCTCAGTCTTTTTCTCTGGAAGAACAACAAATGAGATTACTGAAATTATAAAGCATGACCATCCTTGCTAGTACTAAATTATTTACACTCATACATGCAACAAGTTGTTCACTATATGAGTTTTAATATAGTGATTCTTTCTAGAAGGTAGTTGACATTTCTTCATTTTTCTTCATCTTTTCATTCTTTAGCTCTCCAACTATATACATGTATACAAATTAGGCAGAAAATGAATTGGGGCAGAAGTCATGTTTTTCAATTACTCTTCTGAGAGGACTTGCCCTTGTAACGTGCATTTCATGGTGTCCTGCATGAAATCAAACCTATTCATTGATTCTAAAACCATCAACTAATTTAATGAAAACTGGTTGTCTCAATTTGCTTCAAATTCTCATATCCAGGTTTAACTTTGTTTTTAGAAACTCTGTGTTTGCATCCTTAATATTCTATGCATAGAACTTTTATTTTTTTTTCATTCAGATTTCAAATTAGATTGTCTCTAATCTCTATAGTCTTTTCTTTTCATAAGTCTTCCTTGCTACTCTTGGCAAATATAGAAAAGAAACAGAGCTGCTGGCATAAACATGCTTCATCCTTGACCCTGGTAGAATCATGGCCTTCCAGCTGTGCAGAGTATACTTCTTAGTAGGGAGCCTGGTTTGCTTTCACCTGGTGCCGCTGTTATAAGCAGCCATCGTGTTCAAAGGTGGCCAAGGTAGCATCCTGGGGACATGTTCCTGGAATGAAGGAGAGCCCCAGTTCTGTCCAAATCCTGCTAGGTGGGAAGTGGGTTGGGGTCCTGCTGAGAGCATTGTGATTTGTGGGTAGAACCTGGTAGGGGGTGTCCTGTTAGGAGTACAGGTCCAGTCCACTTTCCCTTATTCTTTAAGAATATCTGAAGAAAGATGCAGAACATTGTTTCTTCCTTTCGTAGCAGTTTATGTGAACTCTGTTGGTGACACGAGGATCTACCTTACTTACACTGCAGTGCAGAGATAACAATTTTGGAATTGAGGCTGTGATAACTTTTATCCTCAACACAGTGCCTCTTGAAAAAAAATGGATATAGTTGAGAAGAACTCAGTTCATTTTCTTCTCTAGAAAATACTGAAGTAAAAACTACACACAGATCATTGTTGGTTGAGAGTATCAGCTAAAAGGTTAATTGTTCCTCTTAACAATTTTAATTGCATATCAATTAAATAAATTATTTTGCTACTAGTGTTTTTGTTTCTGACAATAGGAGAAAGATTTCTGCACTAAAACAGGTCTGATAGTACGTAGATAATGTCTTATTTACAATGCATTCAATTAATATTAAAACTACCATTGACTTTGTGTAATAATGGTGGGATTATAAAGCATTATGTTGCACTAAGCAGGAGACTACAATTTAAGAGTTAGGTTTGTTGGGAAGAAAACATGTCCTCCTCCTCCGCCCTTTTGTAGTTTTACATTGAGCTAGAGAGATTGTTCTCCAAGATTCAGCACCTAAAGAATGCATTTTTTTTAATATTGTTCAAAGCTGACCTCTGCTTTTAGAAAAGTTTATCTGCACTTTTTCATCTGTTTAGAAACATACATTTTTGGTTAAGAGATCGAAGACAATCTCTCTTTGTCTTTTTTTTTTTCCCTGAGCTAGGGAGGTTGAGATAAAAAAGAATGACTGCTTTAAAAGTCACACATGGCTGTAATTTAAGATTTTTTTCCTCTCATTGTCCATAACAGTTGAAAGAAACCTTCAATGAAAGTTTATTAACTAGGCCAATGCCTGAGGCAATAAAGGTTCATTTATTACCAGTTTCTTGGCTGTTTTTCTTCTTCTATTTTTCGGTTAAACTCATAGCGTAAGATAATACTTCACAAAATTAAACCTTTGACCTTCTGTAGAGTTAAGTCTCCTTTGATTAGATAAAGTAACAATTTATGGTCCAGCATGAGGTTGCACATGAAATGAATAATGCAACAGACTCCGTGTGGACTGAGAATCTATTGCTTTTGAAAAGATGAATGCTGTTTAAAGGGAAAAAAGTCTGCTTAAGTGTGTTGTCTTTATTCAGTATGCACTTTAGCGATATTTCAAAAGGCTTTGCATCCAAGATAAAGTTATGTTTAAATTTTCTAATTCTCATAAGAAAGATGTATGGAAAAGTATAGTAAAAAGCTTTTGAAATTCTTTGTGGAGCTGTCATATATGTGATCATGCCACATATTCCAGGTATTACAAGCAGCTAAATTATAAAATTAAATAAATGCATGAGAAAAATGACCACAGACTTTACAAATGGAGTTCTAAATGATAGATTCAAATACTGTAATTTGTAATAACACTGTGTGCCAGTTTTAGCATGGCTTAAATAAAAATGATGTATAGTAATTTTAACTGAAGAACAAGAATAAAAGTAACAATAATAAAATATAATAATAAATTAATCTGGAATCTTAATTTTTAAACTAAACCATAGGAGTTTAGTTTTTGGTTATTATGATGCAGTACTCTTTATAGAAAACAATAGTGATTTAATTTTGCTTTGCTTAAGTCATTTTATAAATTTGAAAAGTCATAACTCATTGCCAAAAGTGTGACTATATATGAAATTTCCAGATATTTCTTTCATTTTTTCCTATGTGTTTTTTTTCAAAATAGTTTGGAAAAATTGAGAAAAATCTCATATCCATCTAGGATAACATTTTATTGTAATTGCCTAAGTGATACAGAAGAGACACACATACTTGCAGAATCAGAATTGATGTTTACTTCTATCTTGAGCTCAGTGGAGGTAGAGAGATGTATACATAGGACAGGTCCATGTTTCTCACAAAGTTGTTGTGATTCGCTGGTTGTTTAAATTACTAATTGACATGCAGAAGTTGAATGCTTGAGAGAAGTGTTTTAGTTTTAGTTTGGTTCTTTTTCAATTAGTTTAAATTATTTAAGGTGAATAAATCTACTGCAGTGATTTAGTTTCTTTTAATAGAATCTCATGGTAGGAAATAAATTAGGTCAAGAAAAGCCATTGGATCAGTCTAACTACAGACATTGCTCCTAAAATGAAGAGATGTTAGAAAAGCTAAAGATTTGCTATGATTTACTGATGTTTTGAAACAAAGTAAAAGTTCCTATCAGAATACACAAAAGTGTCACATCCTGTTGTGTTAGAAATTAAGCATTACTTTCTGTTGGAATGATTTTTGCAGCAAGAAAGAGACGTGAATAATATAGTATTAACCATTGGTAATTCTTTCCGATATGCAATTGCTTTGTTTCTAGGTGAGCTGGCTTGTACATGATAATCAAATCTTGTAAAATAAATAATTGAAATCTTAGACAACATTTATTTCTTGAACTGTAAGGTATAACGTCATCTCATAATCAGATTATCTAAGTAATTTTCTAAGTTATTCTCAAATAATTAAGCAACTTGACCATAATTATGAAATTGTGCCAAGATGAGGACCTCATCTTCTTTGACATGCCACCTTAAGGGAGATGACAGCCACTTAAGAGTATGAACCACAGCCCATATTTCTTCTGAATCTTCCTTATCACAAGGCGGTATCTTTTTAATGTTAATTAGAATCACTTTTTGCCTGTAGTTAAACTTTAAAACTGCAACACCCAACCTAGTTTTTCAAGCACTACAACTAGCCTATTACCATTCACATTTTACTTATAACCAATTGAGGAAAATACCTACCTCTCTAGGCCAGTGATGGAGATTATGTATGTTGATATAAATACAAGACCTAATGACAAACAGGAGTATGATATATTGCCTTAACCACTGAACCCTCTGTTCCTATTGTTACCCAGTGACTCTGCATGTATATTGCTTCCAACTCACAAGGTGGGAAGGTCAGATCCTGACTTCCACTTTGAAAGAAAGAATATTTTATATATATGTGTGTGTGAATATACATATTTTATATGTGTGTGTATATATATGTATATATACAGAGTAAAGAATATATATACATACACATATATATACACATATATTCTTTACTCTGTATATATGTGTGAGTATGTTCTTTTATGAGTCTTTTCTTTGAAAAAAGTTTCTGTTACTACATCAGAAAATGTCTGTGGTCACATCTTTTCCAGCCATTTTTATCTCATTGGTAATTCCTCCAACAAGACTTACATGTAAAAATAGCTACCTCTCTTTTTTTTCTGTCATATTCTCTCCTTACCAACAACTATACACAAAAACCCTACATTGTACCTAGATTCTAGAAAAAGAAAAAAAGTGAAACTTATCGAAGTGTATTTAGACAAGCATTTACATGATATTGAGAAGAGTAGAACATTTTTAGAAAGATTATTCTTAGTTTGAAATGCCAATGAGGTTACTCTTTTGCAGGTAATTAAATTTATGACACCTTTTCCTCTCTTCACTTATTATATTGCCTGAACTGTCACCAATATATTAACAAGTAGCATCTTTAAAAATCATCATTTTAGAACATCACATACTGTCAGTCATGCTCATGCTAGCTAGAACCACCTGCTTGAGGCTAATTCACTGGGTGATTTGGGGTGATAGGCATTGTACATAGTAACAAGTATTGGGCCTTAACTCAGCATGATGATATCTAATGCTGGTTTATTAAACAATAGAAAAATGAGATATATTGAGAGAGGTGCTTCAAAAAAAATTAGAGTCATAGTTTGCTTATTTCAACTTGTTTTTAGTTAGAATTTGTTTTTTATATTCAAGATATGCAGAAGAGAATAATTTATTCACATTTCTTTTTTTCCTTGTTGTGACATATGTAAATATTATATTTCACCAATGGCATAGGTTAAATGTTTTGGGCATAACTAAAGTTGAATGACCATTGTTTGTGTACAAATATATTCTAAATTCTATAAAATGGAATCACAAATGAACATTTAGGTCAGATTTCTAAGTGGATTCACTTAAATTTATGACGTACCTGAATGTCTATAACTTGGACTCTCTATGTAATCCATAAACTACTAGAGCAAAGGGGATCTGTTTCTTTCAAAGACGCCATAGTTTATTTTATTCTGTAGTTTTACATATATTGATAGAGTCAGTATGGTGAGTGCTGAACTGGGAGTTAAGGGAATTGCAATCCCAATCATTATTATTCATTATTTAATAGTGTGACTTTATAGAATGATTAACCTCATTGCCGCCAAGTTTTATCATCAGTAAAATAAAAGGGTCACATTAGGTAAAAATCTTTTATAGTCCTCATATTTTATATGTTAAAAACCCCCAGTGGTTGTTTAGAAATATTTATCTAAGGGTAGTAATGTGTAAAGGTCAAGTAAAAATTACATATTCAAGACCCTGTTGTACCAAGGTGAACTTTTTATACATTAGTTGAAATTTTATTTAAAACCAAATTATAGCAATTTACAGTTTTAAAAAAATTGATTATGCTGCAGCCTGAATCTGAGTTAGCGATCAGAAGGTAAGCTTTTCCAAAACTCATGTAGAAATTCTTCAGTGATTTATATGGCTAAATGACAGTCCCATGGGATTCCTTCCCTCTGATTTCATTCCTGCTACAATACCTTCACTCTGGGAAATTGGGGTTTTAAGCTATCCAGAAAAAGAATGCTAAATTTGATGTCTATTTGCTTTGTCAGTCATTATTAATATTATAATAACATCTTTTTTACTATGCATATCTCTAAATTAGTGGGGTTTTTTGTTAATACAAACATTTCACAAATCTAATTTAATCAATTGAAAAACTGAAAACTGGTATAGGGAATGTCTCCATTAATGGTCTTAAGGATCAGTTTTCTTTTTTCTCCTCAGAGTACAAATGTGTTTCAAAGGCCAAGAAAATTCAGTCTAATGGACATTAAGAGACAAGTTCACACTCAACATCTTCGGTCTAACCAGATTCACATTTAAATTAGTTATCTAGCTGCTTATTGTTCTTGTTATTTAATCATTCAAGAGTGAGGACGGGCATGTTTCAATAAAAATTTTAAGTTATTTAGAAAGTACTGAGAAATAAAATAACTGAAAATTAGTTTCAGTTTTTGGACAGCTGGTATTTAAATAAGGTAGGAAGAAAACAGGGTGAAAAAAAAGGTACTGGTGTTTTCAAGTTGTTATATTGAGCCAAGAGTTCTTCTAAGACTTGGAGTGATTTCAATTGAGTTGTAATTCAAACTCATATGGAGCTTACAATGCACCTTCAACAGAGTTTTGCAAAGAGTCTATAGGAACTGTCAGGAGCAGAAAGATTACTTCACAGTAATGACTGTTGAATTGAACTATGCTTTTTGATGTTTTACTTTCTGAATTGAATTGTTGGACAAGATTAATTGCACACAGTGAGAGTTTTAAATGAATGACTATGTAAAGCATTAAGTTTCTCTGTATGCCACTTGGGGGAAAATAGCTGAAAGGTTTAAATGAATAAATGTATTTAATGCACAAAATGCCTGAGCTAATTTTAAAATTCCTTTACCAACATCCTTATTGAAAATAGAAACCCACTTTATTCATCTGTCCTGGTTATATTGCTCTGGTTAAAGTAATTTAATATTCCTGCTTTCCACTAATCTTCTAGTTCAACAGAAGTAAACAATAGGTTTCATAAATTAAAAATACACTCTTCTGAACATGCTTATAAGATTAAAAAAACAAGGCTGTAAACATTTATGACTGAAACAAACTAGATTGTTCAAATACTGCCATGATGTATCATGTATATCAATATGGCACTGATATCAGTTAGAATGCAAACAAGGTTTTAAATGATGTGCCCCTTCATTTCAGCTGGAGAATCCGCTTCACACCATCTGCCTATCAGATGGTTAGGAACCAGGACTGCGTATTAATGCCACATGTTCGATTTTCCTCCTTCTTGTAATGGTTAGATTCATATTGCTAATAGCTGTGCATGAGCACTGTCGATGAAATTTCTGTGACGGTGGAGTGATGAGATATTTATAAGCCGCCTGTCTCCCTGAATAATCAGTAGGAAGAATGCCAGACATAAATAACTTATCAATTCCAGAATATTAATAATATCTACCATTGGCTACAATCTACTGCATGTTTAAAATGATTTTTTCTAAATTTGAGGAAAGTAAAATCGACTAAGAAAGAGTCTGTCTTATGGAACGTTTGAATACTTACCACCTCTTGGATGTAACCCATTTTATTTAACCATTAGTTTTGGGGAAATGCACTTTATATGGAATGCAGTGTAAAAGTAGACAACAAATCAAACATTTGGAAGTCATCTTGATGTCTTTGAAACCAAAGATCAAAGATTGGACCTTTCAAGTTAATGAGCAAACAAACAGATCAGAGAAAGAATTTGACAGCAATATGTCTCTTTTATTGATATTTATAATCTACAGTTGTAATCTTCTCTTTATAACTAAGGGTACTAACTTATTTGAAATAAATAGAATGGGGATACTTTTTCTTTTTTAAAGAGAGTGATCAGGATTTTATAATGGCACTTAAAGAATTTAGAGGCTGTTTTAATAAAAGTTTAAAGCAGAAGAAAAATGCTATCTTTACAAAGTGAAATCATGCTCTAAATAGTAAGAATGCCTGTTTATCTTCCAGAAAAAAAGTCCATAGATTTATTTTGGGACATTGAATTTGAAACAACGAAGGCTTTATATCAGTACAGCACAGAGTGACGATTTAGTGATTCTATGATAAATTTGAGCAATGTAGACAGCTAAATCAAATGATTTGATAGAAATATGTTTTTTAGATATCCATTTGTCAAATGACTAAATTCTCACTCTGTGCTGTTAGGTACTATTGTCATACTTGCATTTTTGTGAGTAACTGAACAAAGGTAAAACTAAACATAAAGACATGATGGACATTATGAGTTATATCGTACCAGCTGTCATTTGTGGAGGACTTAATATGTCCCCATGCTGTGACTGATGTTATTTCACCTTAATTCTTTACAACACCCCTGTGAAGTCAGAACTGTTTTTGAGATGAAAATTTTGAACAACGGAGCATTAGATAACTTGCTACATTATACCAGATCAATTTGATGCATGTTGTCTAAAGTTTGTATGGTTTTGGGGAGTGCTTTTTTTCATACACTGTATTATTATTTCTTTTCTTTTCTTTTCTTTTTTTTTTTTTTTTTTGAGTTGGAGTATCACTGTTGCCCAGACTGTAGTGCAGTGGCCGCTCCCGGCCACCGCAGCCTCGACCTGCTGGGCTCCAGCAATCATTCCGCCTCAACCTTCCAAGTAGCTGGAACTACAGGCGCGCGCTACCACGCCCGGCTAATTTTTGATTTATTGTAGAGATGAAGTCTCGCCAAGTTGCCCAGGCGGGTCTTGAACCCGCAGACTCAGGCAATCCACTCACCTCAGCCTCCCCAAGCGAGGGATTACAGGCTGAGCCACCGAGCCCGGCTCAAATATTAATATTGTTAAGCATGAGTGTTACTCCATAGTTTTTGAAAGATTTTCACATATATTGGTTGATATAGTGATCCCAACAAAATTCTAAGTTAGGTACTTTTACCCTTCCAGATGGGATCATGGAAACTCTGGTGTTTCATCCAAGACCAAACAACTACTAAGAGTCACAATGAAGATACATATTCATATCTTCTAACTCTGGGCTTAGTCATCATGCCACAGATGACTTCTTTTTTGTTTTCTCCAAATTCAAATGCCTTTGTGTTTTTGGTCATATAATTCCACCTAACTCTTTTAAATCTCTTGGAATATTCCATGCTCCAAACTACTTTTCCTTCATTTACCCAAAACAAATATTGCCTTATCATAAAAAATGATTATATTAATCTGTTTTCTCCTTCATAAAATATTTGTTTTAAGATATGGATTAAAATTATAAATTATAGATCTAGGGATGCTGAGTAAATGATAGAGTTAGAGTTTAGGAGGTGGGAGACAGGAACTTTTCTCTCATTTCTGTCTCATTCTATGATGTCATGCAATTATGCCTGGATCTGAGCCCAGGGTATGCTGACAGTGCTTGATCAACGGAGATTTATGATAACAGAAACAGAAGAATGCAAATTGACGTTATCATCCAATGCTTGGAAACATCTCAGTCTCTTCATGGCTAAGAATGCATTTTACAGTGAAGCCAACAAGATGGAATTTTTTATATGGTTCAGAATATTGGTTTTCTTATTATAAATATGTTTTAACCTAAAAGACAAAACATTTCTTACAGACTCAATCTCCAAAATGTTACCTATTAGGTGAATGGGATATTAGATTGTAAGGCAAGGTGCCTAAGAGATAACTTTAAAATGTTAATCCAATTCCTTATTGAATTATAGATAAAATGGTCTTTTCCATAACTATAACAAGCATGTATCTGGAGATGCTCCCACCTGTCCCCACTGGTCCATAATCTATACAATCAGTGGTTAAAGTATGGAAGTACAACACTCGTACATTTTAATGGGGACAGGAGAAAAAGTTAAGCCATAAAACATGCATAATAAAGAGCTTTTTCCCACCACCAGAAAATTTATGTTCCAGACTAAATTAGTTTCTTATAAATTATGCACAACCTTTATGATGTTAGCAAAAATGTGTCACAAACAACTGCAATTTTGTTTCTAGTGCAAATTTTATAGCCTTTTTGAAAATAATTGTATTCATTTTCTCAAAATCTTAAAAAGATAGCATGATTTAATCATTTATTTTTGTTAAGCGATTTTTCTCAAAAGAGTTTATATTGGCATAGCAACTAAAACTATGTGAAAATTAAATCAGTGTTTTTTCATATTACCTTTAAATATTTTTTACAAGTATATCGGTGCTTTAGTGGTCTTACTCTCACCATTGGATAGTGGCTATTGCCTTTTTTTTTTTTTTTTTTTGACTTGTACAAATTTATTAAAGCTGAATGAAAGGCTGGGTTTTGTGGCTCACACCTGTAAATTCCAGTCCTTTTGGGAGGCTGTGATGGGAGGACAGTTTGAGGCCTGGAGTTCAAGATCAGCATGGGCAATAATCTTCAGTAGACTCCAGGTTTAGAATCCAAACTACTGGCAAAGACCACTTTTTGGCCAGGAGCAGTGACTCACATCTCTAATTCCAGGAGTCTAAGGCTGCAGTGGGCTGTGACCACATCCCTACACTCCAGCAGGAGACTTTTAACAGCAGGTATAGATGATGGCCAGGGAAGAGGTAAAGTAATTTTCAATTAAGATTCAGACAAAAATCTATGGACCACATACTTTGGCCTTTGTATTTTTTAACTGAAAAACAATAAAATGTGCATGTGGTTTTATGGTGTTATAAATTACTGCTTGAGACTATCTAATACACAACACTTGACTGTATCTTCTTAACGTTCTCATGCTATTAGGAAGTTTGGAATGGAACAGGTTGTGGTGAAATATGCATTCTCATATATTGCTCATAGAAAAATAAATTGGCATAAACTTTCTAAAGTGCAATTTGAGATTATGTAACATGAACTCATAAAATGTTTATGGCTCTTTAGCCAAGTAATTTTCATATTAAGGTTGAAAATGTTACACACAAATGCGCATGAACTCATATCCACAGAGAAATTTGTCATGTCATTTATTTAAAAAAATACAAAAGCTAAAATGTCAGACAGAATAATTAGTTATAATAATCTATCTTGTAAGATATATTGCGGGAGAGTATTGTCAATAAGACAGAAAAATAAGAAGTTTTGGACTCTCCTTCTCCCCATAGACTCACCAACTCAACAACAATTATTAAGAATAATTTTCTTTGTGAGGAAACCAGGAACAAGTTGAAATGTTCCTGTATCTCCAGTGAGTAAGAAACACAGTCACATCAAAGACAATAGAAATAGTCAAGATACCCTTTTGTCATAAACTCTACCCCTAACAGAGCTCCATATAATCAGGAGAAAACTTCCAGATTTCAACTTCTCTCTTTGGATAGAAGGAAGGGACTGGAAGATATGTCCAACACACTGATTTTTCTGGTGGCTGCCTGATGTGTTGGTTCCTGTCTTACCTGTCTTGTAGAGCAGAGAAGTTCAAGCATACTCTAGATATCTGGAGGACCACTGACAACAAAGAAACCATGTTGGGCTAGCATGCAAGTTTGAGAGACCCCCTAGAATCACTGGCTGGGCTGATAGTTTTCTCTTGTACTGAATCAGTCTGTGAAGACTAAGAGAGTTAGCCGGTTGGGCTTATGTCCAAACACTAATACAAAAAATCAAGTAAAATAAAGAAACGGGGCAATATGTTCCAAACAACAACAGCAAATTAAGATAATCTCTGAAAACTAACCCTACTAAAATGGAGATATATGATTTACCTGACATTGAATTCAAAATAACAGTCATAAAGATGTTCCATAAGGTCAGGAGAGCAAAGCATACAGAAAGTGAGAATAACAATAAAGAGATAGAAAACATAAAAGAGAAGTACCAAACATAATAATAGAGCTGAATAATATAACAACTGAACAGCAACAAAAAAATCACTACAGAGTTTCAATAGCCGACCAGATCAAACAGAAAAAAAAGTGAATCAGTAAACACAAAGACCTGTGATTGGAAATTATCTAGTCAGATGAGCAAAAACTTTGTGAAAAGAATTAAAAAGGGTGAAGAAGGCTTTAGGAACTTATGGGATACCATAAGCAGACCGACATATTGCATTATGGTAGTCCCATTCCAGAAGGAGGAGAAAAATAAAAGAGAAGATAGTTTACACTTTATTTTTTAATTTTTATTTTAAAAATGTGGGGTACAACTCAGGTTAGGTATACAAATGTTCACTATGCAGGTACCCTTTTTGATGAGGTGTGCCCCTCCCTACCCTGGCAGTTTACCTCAACTGCCAATACCACCCCCTCTCCCATGGCAGTTTCCTGCTACTGCCAATTCCTTTCTTATAGTATTATGATAATTGTTCAAGGTCCACTTATGAGTGAGAACATATGGTACTCTGTTCTTTGTTTCTGTAATAGACTGTAAATCCATCCAAGTTGCTGCAAAGTCCACGTTTGTCCTTCTTTATGGCTGCATAATATTCCATTGTGTATATGTACCACATTTTTTTTATCCAGTCCCGCTTTGATAGGCAGTATGATTGGTTCCATGTTTTTGCTATTATGAATAGAACTGCAACAAACATGCATGTGCAGGTATCTTTATGGTAAAATGACTTTAGTTCCCCCAGGTGTATTCCCAGTAGGTGGGCTGATGGGTCAAATGGAAGGTCAATTTCTAGTTCTTTCAGAAATTGCCACACTGTTTTCCAAAGAGGCTGCACTGGTTTGCATTCCCACCAGCAGTGTAGAAGTGTTTCTTTTTGTCCGCATCCTCTCCAGCATCTGTAGTTGTTTACTTTATTAGTGATGGCCATTCTAACTGGGGTTAAGCAGTATCTCAGTGTGTTTGATTTGCATTTCTCTGAGGATTAGTGAGACTGAGCACTTTTCTCGTGCCTATTGGCTGCCCATATATCTTCTTTTGAGAAGTATCTACTCATGTCTTTTGCCCACTTTTTAAAGGGGCTGTTTGTTTTTTTTCCTTTCAGTGCATTTGAGTTCCTTGTAGATCATAGATGTAAAGAAATAGTGACTGAAAATTCTCAAATCTTGGGGAGGAAAAAGACATTCAAGTTTGTGAAGCCCAATAGCCTCAAAAAAGATAAAAATTTAAAAATACACTGTGAGACATGTTATAAACAATTTGTACAAAGTCAACGACAGACAATTTTGAAAACAACAAGAGAAAAGAAACTTATAATGTGTGAGGAATCTGCCATACAACTATGAGTGGATTTGTCATCAGAAACATTGCAGGCTAGAAGAACGTGTAATGGTACATTAAAAATGCTAAAAGAAAAAAACCCTGCTGCTCAAGAATACCTTACCTGGAAAAATTGTCCTTCAAAAATAAAAGTGACAAAGACTTTTCTAAACAAATAAAAGCTGAGAAAGTTTATCACCATTAGACTTGCCTTACAGGAAATGCTAAAAGTTTTTCACATCTAAATGAAAGGATGCCCCCCAAATGGACCAAAAATATATAAAAGTGTGCAACTTGCTTGTAAAGGCAAACATATAAAAATATTGAACACTGTAATACTGTAACAGTAGTGGACAATCACTTTTTTTTTTTTTTGAATTGGAGTCTCACTCTGTCGCCCAGACTGGAGTGCAGTGGCCGCTCCTGGCCACCGCAGCCTCGACCTGCTGGGCTCCGGCGATCCTTCCGCCTCAGCCTTCCAAGTAGCTGGAACTACAGGCGCGCGCTACCACGCCCA
>CAUYQG010006163.1:0-14161 GCA_963574415.1 Tarsius wallacei
TTCCAGCTACTTGGAAGGCTGAGGTGGAAGGATCGCCGGAGCCCAGCAGGTCGAGGCTGCGGTGGCCGGGAGCGGCCACTGCACTCCAGTCTGGGTGACAGAGTGAGACTCCAACTCAAAAAAAAAAAAAAAAAAAAAAAAAGTGAACCTTTAAAAGAGCCCTGCATAGGGAGTGGTGGGTGAAGAGGTAAGGCACGGATGTATCTGAGCTCTGTGGTGTGCTCTTTTCTTTGAGTAGCTCTGCAGGCCTGCCTCTTTTTCTGGAGTGACTCAGCTATCTTGGCATGTCGATTTCCTGTGTTCTCTATGATCCAGATAATATTGCATGATTTTAGGGAAGAGCCCATGAGAACAATAAGTGATTAAAAACTTACTTTTTTGGCCAGGTGCAATGGCTCACACCTGTAATTCCAGCACTTTGGGAGACTAAGTTGGGAGGATTGCTTTAGTCCAGGAATTTGAGACCAGCAGGGCACACATAGTGAGATCTTGTCTTTACAAAAAATAAAAAAATTAGCTGGGTGTGGTGATGCATCCCTGTAGTCTCAGCTACTTGGGAGGCTGAGCTCAGGAGGTCAGGCTGTGGCGATCCGTGATGGTGTCACTGCACTCTAACTTGGGTGACAGTGAGATTCTGACTCAAAGCGCGTGTGTACACACACACACACCACTTTTTTGTTTTGCTTTCAGGCTCATTTTTACAACGTTGCAGTTCTTAAAATGCCATATTTTAGAAAAATAAAAGAGATTCCGATATATTGAACTCTAGCTTGTAAAATAAAAAACTTCTTGCAGTTCAAATATCTATCTGTCCTCCCCTCACACTGACAACTGCTTGAGGAAGAGCCTCGCGAGATGATGGAACTCCATTGATTTTTCATAAAAGTTTAATAAGATGATACAGGTCAAAAGCTTTGTAAAGTTTGCTATAAATTGTAGTGAGGAATCGAGCAAGATGTAATTGAATAAGAAAATGTAAATGAAACTTGTATAAGTGCAGCAAGTTGATGGAGAATTATAAGAACAGGAGCCCTCTTCACCCCCTGGGTGGTGTTTTCCTAAGAAGGTGGTTGGCCCTTGTGTGCAAGGGACCTTTTGGCTCTAGTCAGCCCCTTGTCACTGATGAGTTAATGTATTCAGTTACCCACCCATTTTCTAAAAGCTGAAATTCATCAGATATATTTTAGGAATTCTGATTGGAAAAAACAATCAGTATATTTGCATTTGACTCAATTTTTAGGTTGTACTTTTGGTTATGTTGTTTAATGTTACATTAAAGAAAAGTGTAAATTCTCTCTCTCTCTCTCTTTTTTTTTTTTTTACTGGCTGCTGTTCAATTTCCAGTACCTGTAATTTATGTAGTATTGATTTACTTTAAATTTTCTAAATGAATGCAAATATATTTCATTTTTATATAAGATACTAACTCTTTTCTAAATGACTGTTCTGCTTTTCACTTTCACAATACATCTTAATTGAAGATTTTTAAAAGTCTGTTTTCTTGCAGTAGCATTGAGAATGATACCAAATCCTAGCAGTCCCTGCAAACTCTTTTAAAAAAAATTAAAGTCATGCTGATGTCTACAAACACTGTTGGATAGTGCTTGTCATTGATTGAAATTTTCTTGCTCAACAGAACCCAATCAATCTGCTTATAATCAATTTAACATCATAGAATATCACACGCAAACGAATAGTATTTCTTACACATACAAATTAATGCTGTTTCTTACAGCCGTGTTTCTAAGGAAGTATGAAAAAGATAGACTCAGAGTCCATTCCATATGCATGTATTTGCCATACAACCTTCTCAATTGTCACATAAACGTTCTCTTTCCCTTGTTGGGAAAATTTAGAATATTGTTAGATGGATGAGTACAGCATCTGTTCCCTGATCTGCAAAAAGCAGCTAGTTCTCATTCTGGTTAAAGAGACCCAGACTTAAATGAGGCTGAGAGGGAAAAATGACTCAGGCAAAAACCTTTTCAAAAAGCAGCCTTATAATTTAGGATACCAGTAAATTACTAGGAAGTTGTGCAATTGCTATTTAATGGACGTGAGCTAATTATAGCCCAAGAGTGGTGAGCCTCATCCTGCGGATATACAATATAATTCCTTTTAGAGAAGCAATAACATATTGTTAATAACATGCCGTATTACCTTATATACTCCAAATTTCAAAGAGATTTCTCAAAAAAGGGCATGGCAAAGAACCAGCATGTAGCAATCTGAGCTTTGGACTTTGAACTATTCTTTGGTAGTGCTTTTGTAAATGGATTCACATAACTAAAAATCTTGAGTCACAGTTCTCTAGTCTGCACTATTTACATGTCTATAACAACCACTTTTATTTATTAATGACAACAATAATTAGAATAGCCACTGACGACTAACTTTTCTCTTTGCCAAGGACTTCATGTGCCTAAGCTTATTTAGCCCTGCCAATAACTCTGAGATTTTATTATTCCATTATTTTATAACAGATGGGAAAATGGTATTTCTGAGAGGTAAAGAAACTTGCCCAAGATCACACTGTTAAAAAGTGGAAGGGCTTGGATTCAACCCCAGGGCAGCCCATGCAGTATCACTTGTTTTAGTATGGAAGGGGTAACTGTGCCCTTCTTAGTTCTAGGGCTCAGTGTGACGGTGATTTTTCCTGTGCCTTTTGGATACTCTTGGAAGGATAGAGGTAGGTTGTCCCCTTAAGCTCCCAAAATGATGCACTTTATATTCTTGATCAAATGTTGTCCTGAGAGCAAGGGTTTCATGCCAATGGGTATTGGAAACTGCGGATAGTCCTGAGATCTCCATTGCTTGCCTAATGGAAGCATATTTGCCCAGATATTGAGTTCATAACTCATAAGATCCAGGAAACACCTAGGGGTACAAGTTTCTGAACTTGTTGGTTGATTCAAGATATTCTAGTAAAACTCAAATCCGTTGAGTCCTCTAAGAGCTCAACTTCTCCATAGCGCCTCTTGCCAAGAACCTTGCCCGTTTTAGACACTGATTCTCGTCAGGAGTTGAGATTTCTTCATGCCACCTTGGGCAGACCCTTGGATCTTTCTGTGCTAACGTATAGGTATAGGTATAGGTATAGGTATAGGTATAGAAACCCTTTTCCCAAGGAGTACTTCCCTTTACCAGGTCAGCTCTTCAGCCATCACCTGTATAGGTGCTGAATGTCACCTAGAGTTTATTCCCCCCTTTTGGGGTATAATGGCTCCAGTGTGTTCCAGGATGACTTGGTATACAAAGAACGTAAAACGAATAATGTTACTATCTATAGGTATTGTGTAAACCTAGTTGTTTTTCAGGCTGATTTTGGAGCATTTTTTGAATATTTGCATGATTATTTTTTACTTCAAGTTTTAATGTTTAGATCTTTTAATCATTCATTCATTCAGCATCTATGTGCCAATGAAGTTTTAGACTCTGGGGACATTATTTTGAGTAAGATGAACAAGTTTCCACTGTCATTGAACTTATATTCTAATGAGTATGGGATAACAAAAATCAATGTAGAAATAAACGATCAGGTAGTAATATAAGCCATGTAGAGAAGTATGACAGGTGAAATGATGTAAAGAGCTCAGGCAGTGCATTTAGCTGGAAGGCCGGAGGAGACCTTACTGAGTTACTGAGGCTGAGATATGTTCACATGGCAGGCAACATCCAGCCATACGAAACCTGGAGGGTGAAATTTTAGGCAAGAAAGAGCTAAACCTGTACAAGAAATTGAGAGAGGGCAGGGGACTGGAACATGGAGGATGAAGGGAAGCAGGATTTGGCAAAGATTCAGCTGGTTGTGCAGGAATGAGTCTCTACTGCTCTCTTTATACATACTACAAATGTTTGGACATTTAGGGAATCATGTCCACTACTCATTCCACAAAGGCACAGTGAATCTGTCGGCAGCGTACCAAGCACTGTTAAGTGCTGGCTGTCTAGTGGTAAGAAGACTGAGTTTCTGTCCTCAAGGAACCCCCGCCTTGGGAGGGAGCTTGAGAAGGAAGTAGAGATGTACAATGCAGTGTGGTAAATGGTATGATAAGGAAGAGTGCAGTGGGCTGTAGGAACCTAGAGGAAAAGCATCTAGGGGCTGGGCCATCGGGGGACGCTTCCTGGGGCGAGCAAAGCCTAATTTGACACTGGTGGTACAAGTAGTAGTTGGCCGGGTGCAGGGTGGAAAGAGAGTGTTCTAGGTGGGAAATCACCTGAGCGAGGATCAGGATTGGACTGAGAACAGGGTTTGTTTGGGATTGCATCATGTATGTAGAGTGGATGGAGCAAGGGAGGTGACTTTTACCATATGTGCCAATTGTACTTAATAATGTGGCGCATGGATGCATTTTTAAATTCCAGAAACAACGTAACATTGTGAGACACTACAGAGAATAAAAATAAGCAATACATCTAAAATATCTGTAATTTTCATAGCAAAACTTTGAGGGAATTCTTAAATCTAAGTGACAGTTTTATAAACTCAAATTTTCTTCATAATAAAACCCCACGTTCAGAAAGGAGAGTCTTCCTTGGTTTCTTGCTAGATCCTGGCATCTACTTTTGTAACACACCCCAGGTAAAGCGTGTGTCACTTGTTTTCAGTAACTGATACAAGCATTTTTATAAACAAGTTATCTTGGTAACAAAGGATATAGCACCAGCAGGAAGGAAGGTCAAGAAGAAACTAGAGTCACTGGGGAAACATATAATGCCTGACCACTTTTTTTTTCCTCCTGGGGAGAAGTGTTTTGCCTCAGAAAAGTGTCACGTGGGCATCACTTTGTTCCATGTAACGTATGCACCAATACTGAGATTTCAGAAGTACAGAATGCTATTGTTTGCATCTGCCCCACACGCACAATTATTGGAAAGTGAAAAAGCAAAGGAATCTGTTCATTGTATATGAAGCAAAAATGTTACATCCTGACCCTGACGGGAAACTGAATTTTCATGTTGTTCTTGTCAAGCATTTTAATGCATTTGAATACTCCAAGGGGTGAAGGCACCGCACACATTCAGTGTGGTTAATGGAATTAGATTTAGTGAGACCGATTCATTGTACAGTCTTGCTAGATTGGTAAACTGTGGTATTTAGTCTTCTGTTAATATGCAATACACTAATTGAGTAGCTGGCCGATCTTTTCTGAAGATGTCATATCACAAGGACATGTTTTACACATTTTAAAGACGGATGCTTTGCAATGAATGTGGCTTTTCTTATATCATGAAAATTCAGTTAAATTCGAATGGCTAGCTGAATGATTTGCAGTTTAAGAGTCAGAAGATTTAAGGTAGAGTCTCCTTTTGATAAGTGTAGACTTTTGTTTGCTTGAAGTAATTATTAGTTTGTGCAAGTATAAAGAGATAAATCTCCTTAAGAGACTGTATAGTTCAGTCTGTAATCTCAGCACTTTGGGAGGTCGAGGCAAATGGATTGCCTGAGCCCGCGGGTTCGAGACCCTCTCGGGCAACTTGGCGAGACCTCGTCTCTACAATAAATCAAAAATTAGCTGGGCGTGGTAGGGCGTGCCTGTAGTGGCTGGGAATGTACTACTGCACTCCAGTTTGGGTGACAGAGTGAGACTCCAACTCAAAAAAACAAAAAATTTAAAAAAAGAGACTGTATAGTAATATCTGTTTCCAAATAAGAGCTCTGGTAAAGTCATTGATTTTTAATTTTCTTTGAATAACCCAGACAAAAATTACCAAGTACTTTGTAGCCTTTATTTGAGTGTGCGTTTCAAGCTATTCTTTTTTTTTTTGAGTTGGAGTCTTACTCCGTGGCCCCGACTGGAGTGCAGTGGCCGCTCCCGGCCACCGCAACCTCGACCTGCTGGGCTCCGGCGATCCTCCCGCCTCAGCCTTCCAAGTAGCTGGAATTACAGGCACTCGCTACCATGGCTGGCTGTTTTATTATTATTATTATTTATTGTAGAGACGAGGTCTCACCAAGTTGCCCGGGCTGGTCTTGAACCTGTGGCCTCAGGCAATCCACTCACCTCGGCCTCGCAAAGCGCTGGGATTACAGGCTGAGCCACGGAGCCCGGCCTCAAGCTACTCTTTATGGTAGAGAAAACTGCAGATAATGTATCTCTCTATAAATCAAACCATATCTATGTATTCCTAAAATAATATAGTACCAATTCAACTTAAAACTTTAGAAAGAAAAGATTGTAGTATAATGGTGGAAAGAGGAGCCAGAAGTTCTGGGACACAAAAGTTTCATTTTACACCTTGATTTGAGGGGCTTGTGTCAGAGCTTCCTTCGTCTGTGCAAATAACCCACATAGGCTGTCCACACACAACCTGGACCCAGGCAAATATACATAATAGCAATCCTTACAAACAATTGTATCATGTTGTCTGTTTTCTGACTTTGTGGAAACCCCATGTTAGACCGCTGCGCTATGACGGTTCTTGGCAAGAAAATCACATACGTGTTGCCGGCCTACCCCTCTGACCCAAAGACTGTGATTTCACCCCCTCCCACCCCTCCGCCTCCTGCCCAGAGCAGGTTCATGTGTCACCAAAGGGTGTCCTTCCCGAATTTCCCCAAGTTGAAGCTATTGGACTTCGAAAGAGCAAGTGATAGTATAAAGTAGCACATGATGAAAACTAAGCGTTCGTCAACTGCTTGGGACCAGAGTCGGGGGAAATAACCACAGTCTGAGGGAAGTCAGGAAGGCTTCCTGGAGGAGGTAGGACTTGGGCTGAGCAGCATTTAGGCCAAGTGCAGAATATGAGGATGGGTGGCCATTCTGGGCAGAGAAAAACGCATACTTCTATTTGATTGCCACCAAATGGAATCATGTGTCCCTCTACGAGTGCTCTAGGAATAACACGTGCCATTTATACTTCCTGCACCTCATTTGTAAAACCAGGGATTGGATCTGATCTCGGAGGCCCCCTGCTGCCCCATGGTTAATTGTGGTTAATAAGCTACCAGGCTCCCTGTCTCTATTACCTTCAAGAACAAGCTGCAACAAGAACAGTGAGCACATTTTTTTTGCTTCAGCCCGACCTTATCGTGAATCTCACATCTCTGACTTGAAGATCTTTGTCATTCTTCCCTTTTCTGGTGTGAATCTTCTTGTCTCTTCCCCAGGCCTTTTCTTTCTCTATCTGCTGATTGAGACTAAACTGATCATTTAGCACATGGCAGGAAGCAGTGGGTGCTGAATCATCATTTCTCGCCTAATCTATTCTCACGCAGCTGGCTCCCGCAGTCCTTCAGCCTAGATGAAGAGAGAAAGAGGGAGAGAGAATTCAATTCCCAAGTCAGGCACTCAAAATGAGAAAAGGTTTTCCTGCCCCTGAGAGGTATTCGGGGGGATCTGGTATGACAGATTTGAGCCAATACTGTGAAAAGAATGAGTGACACCACGACACAGAAATCAGGGTGCTGCAGAGTGGTTGACAGGGTTCTTCTGAATTTCACAACATGCCACCAAGAGCTTAACACTGTATCTGAGGAATTTCCAGAAATATGCTCTCACCTCTGTCCAGAACTGGGTTATCCCTCTCTAAATAGCAGATTCAATAACACTGATTCTGAATTTTCTGGAGAATTAAATTTTAAAAATTGAATTCAAGGGAGTATGTTTATTGGACTATCAGGGTCTACTTTGGGATCAGCTCCTTGAGTCTAATATCTTGTTCTCCCACGTGTGTGTGTGCGTTTGCCCATGAAGCATGAGTTTTCTCTTCAAACCATTTCCAAGTGACTGGGACTCTTGTTAGACATTGAGATTTGCCATGAGGATATGGGCTATAAAATGTCCCTGTTACTATTGATACTGTTGCTGTTGCGATTGGTGCAACAACACTTCTCTCATTTCTTGGTCAATTTTCACTGTGCTAAAAATAGTGAAGGCTCAAGGTTGCCAGATGGAAGATTTGAGATTTAGGTCTATCTCTAAATCCCTCTGACATATTAGAAATCTCAGAGAGGACATACAATCTTACACACACACACATACACACACACACACACACACACTCATATGACAACAGGAGGAGAAGTTAGGGATGCAGGAGATTCTGATGTTTTGTTATATAAAAAGTTTGTTTTTATTCAGTTTGCTGAAGAACATTTCTGCCTGGACAATGTAGAATCTTTTGGAAAGGCAGATCAAAAATGCTCACACCACCACTGGAAAAACAACTGCTCCATAAATGTGCAATTGTAACATTAAACTGGAGATTATACATTCAGTAGTGATATTACTTTTATGAGATTTAGATAAGGTCGTTTGAAACGAACTTTGGAGCAGGGCACCTAGTAGACAGTGGGAGGAAGATGATCAAGCAAACATCTTGATGCTGGCTCCTCAAGAGACCTTGCATCCTCATACTGCCTTTGAACACATATTTTATTGTGGAAACTTAAAAAATATATATATTTACTGAGAATAAGTTTAAAAAATACAAAACTTATCTTGATCTTTCTAGCTGTTGCTGTGGTATTGAGTAATATATCATTAAAGCCGTGGCACTCCAATGATGTATTAAAGTAATCTATCATAACAATGCCATGGCTTTGATGATATATTAATGTAATACATCGTTAAGGCGCCATTGGCCTCATGATGTATTACTCAAAACACTACCAATTGGTTAGATCAACACACAGGGACCTGTGTGTTAGGGACAGGAGAATGGCAAATGATTTGGGACCAAAACACAATTGAACTTCTCAGAGATGTCTCACCCACAAAAGCCGTTCTGTAAGATTGGATGGGCTTCAAAGGCCTGCTCAAGAGTGGTGGGGTTGAGTCGCAGTGAAGGGCAACAAAGACATCTGCTCTGACTGTGTTAGAAGCCTGTGCCCGGGGCCAAGTGTTCACTGGGGGGAAGAAGAACTTGCCTAGCAACAAGCTATGTGCTTCACTTGCAGGATTTTATATAATTCCCACTGGGATGCTATAAAGATATTATTAATCCAGTTTTAGGGACCAGGAAACTGAGGTACAGAGGAGAGTGAGTCCCAGAATTTGAATCTATGTCTGCCTAACTCTAGAGCAGGGCTGGGTGGGATCATTCTGACTGTGTGCCCCCAGTTTAGAAAAAGTTATTTTTTTTCTATATTTAAAGGAAAACTTGGGAATGAGCTGGCTTCCTATCTTTCCCCTACACCCTCCCTCATCCTCCATCCCCAGTCTATACAATACCCGGAGAAGACATTTGGAAAAGCAGATCTGGAAAAACTTAGGCAATGCTAGGTATTTGGCAGCTGTCTTTTTGTTTTTCAGGGTCCTGCCAAATGCCTGAACTGTGGTTGAGGGAGGGGGGATCCCTGGGAGGGTGGCAATGCTGGAGACCTAAAGCTCAACTTTGCCCCAAGTTCCTCCGTTGTTCCACTGAACAGCCTCCTCCTGGCTTCCTTGCTTTCACTCTTGTTACCACTACAAATTCATCCTCTACTCAGTAGCCAGAGTGATAACTTAAAAATGTAAATGTCTGTCAGGCATAGGAGGCTGAAGGGGGAGGACTGCTGGAGGCCAAGAATTTGAGAACAGCCTAGGCAACATAACGAGACCTCTCTCTACAAAAAATCAAAAAATTAGCAGGATGTGGAGGCGTTCACCTATAGTCCCAGCTACTTGGGAGGTTGAGGCCGGAGGATGGCCTGAGCCCAGGAGATTGAGGCTGCCACTGCACAGCCTGGGTGACAGTGAGACTCCAACTCAAAAAAAAAAAAAATAGGTCATGTAAATGTCACGTCACCATTTTACCTAGTTACTTTCAGAAACTTCTCGTTGCACTTAGAATATGATCCCAACTCATTACCCTGGTCCCCAAACCCCTGACATTCTCAGGGGGCTGCACTGGTCTTCTTTCTACTCCTTGAACGGGCTCATTGCTTTTGCACTAATCAATGATATTGACCAGCTTTGAATGACTGCTTCTTTCTTGTCTCTAAAGTCTCACCTTACATGCCACCTTCTCAGAGAGGTTGTCCTAGACCACCCACTCGCCCTTGATCACATTCCCTGCTGTTTTTGCTTTCCCAGTCCCTAACACTGGATTGTTTACTTATGTTTATTGTCTCTTTCCTGGAACCCCCAGTGGAAAGCCTGGACCCTGTCTCTCGTGTTCTCAACTGTATCCTCAGAGCCTAGCATAGCCTGGTACACAGGAGGTGCTCAATAATGACTAAAACCAAAGACTCTATATTTATTGATTGACCATAGTGAAGACAACCAGTGGGTGAGAAGATTCAAATATGAGGTGTTACAGAACTAAAGGACAAAGAGATAAGTAATAATACAGAAAGAGCCTGAGAAAGACAGTTGACACATAAATATAAAATAAGAAATGAACCCTCTCTACAAGAATTAGAAGAGAGAGAGAGCTGGACTAGGATTTGGTGGATGCTAAGAAAAACATTCCAGGGCTCCTTCCATGCGTGGCTCATTCCAAGTCTCTGGGATGAGTGTGTGTGTGTGTCACATGGTCATATGTGATTACACTTATATTCACATAGTCATGTATTTGTGCAAAATTTGGAAAGCTGTGATATTTTAACCACAGCCACTCACACTCATGATGTGATGGGTGATAGAGTAGCTATGAGTGTTTTGTACCCATAACCATCATGGGCATTTTGTATTTGTGCGCGTACATATTTTTCCTTTTGAAAAATCTATTTTTGTATTAGAGTCTCATTTTGTTGCCCAGGCTGGAGTGCAGTGACACACTCATGGCTCACTGCAGCCTTAACTTCCTGGGATCAGGCAATCCTTCTGCCTCAGCCTCCTGAGGAGCCGAGACTACAGGCATGAGCCACCATGCCTGGCTATTAAAAAAAAATTTTTTTTGTAGCGATAAGATCTCACTATGTCGCTTAGACTGAATGCATTTTTACATATTTTTCCTAAACAAGGTTCCCTAAATTGCATTTGCTTCAGGCCTCCAAAACCTAGATCCAACTTTAGTTGAAAGTATGTTATGGAAAAGTTAAAACAGCAAAAAAGGAGTATGATTGTATGCTGGCATCTTGAGCAATCTATATGGTAGAAATTAATTTTAAGTAATTAATTTTAAGTAATCCTTTCATTTTACAGTGGAATGAAATTCTATCTTATTTATTATAAAACTATTTCTTGTTAAAGAAAGAGTTCAGAGCCTGGAAAAAATGGGAAGGTTTCTAGAACTTTCTTCCTCTTTACTACTCACCTGTTCTTTGTCTTATTTTCTCCGGGTCTGGTAAAGCAATTGACTTTTTAATCTTGGATAAATTAACACACATTAAGATGTTATTGATTTAGTGTGCTTCGCTTCCTAGAGGTATTTGTGGTTAGGGAAAACTTGAAGAATGACAGTGCAATATGGCTAATTTAGAGCAACGTGATAGGAGAAACTTAGAGGCAAGAAGCACTTAGTTCCCAAATTAAGGTAGGTCCTGAGTGAACTGTTCCTTAATTAACAAATGAACTAATTAAACCAATATTTGTTGAGTGTATAACTTCCATATACTAATTGTTGGAGATTCAATGCCAACCCAAATCAGAAGTCACCCCTGTTCTCAGGGAGCATCCAGTATAAATTATCATCTTCACCCCACAACCCCTTAGATGAAGGATCAAAAGGTGTGTGATGTAGATCTAAGCACAGCATGACGGGCAGAGCCCAGGCAGGATTTTATTTACCATTGACCAGAACTGGGTACCTTTGTGTAGGACATAAACAGGGTAGGGATGGCTCTACCCACGGGCAACAGAAGGAGACACATCAATCAAATTGTTGCCTACTCAGTCAAGGTTTTGAGGGAAAGACAGAGGGTCCTTATTAGCATATGACCAAGAACCTCACTTGAGCCAGGGCATCAGCAAAGGGCTCCCTGAGGGACTGGCATGGTACTGAGATTGGTTAAAGAAATTGTACAGCCAATAGATGCTAGAGCAGTTTAAGAGAGAAAGGAAGGCTGAGTGCAGTGGCTCACGCCTGTAATTCCAACACTTGGGAGGCCAAGACGAGAGGGTTGCTTGAACCCAGTAGTTCAAGATCAGCCTAGGCAACATAGTGAGACCTCATCTCCACAAAGAAAAAAAAAAATTAGTCATGTGTGGTGCATGTGTCTGCAGTCCCACCCAGCTACTTAGGAGGTTGAGGCAGAAGTATCACCAGAACCCAGAAGGTCAAAGCTATGGTGAGCTGTGATTTTGCCCACTGCACTCCAGCCTCGGCAATGCAGTGAGACTCCAACTCAAACAAAAAAAGAAAGAAAGAAAAAAAAAAAAAGAGGGATTCCTGCAACCTGGAAGAGCCATGACCCCCGAGAAATTCTGGGGTGCAAACATAGCTGTGTCTTACAAGGCTGAAGAAGAGTAATCAATCAATTTAAGAATTTATTAATCACCTATTATCAAACATCAAGCTAGATGAAATCATATAAAATGATTTCTGAAACTTTCAATCTAGTAGTGATATAAATAAAATGTGAGGAAGCTTTCTGGGCAAATGACTAGTACAAGCTACAGTTCAAGGGGAAGGGAGATTTCATGAGTAATGAGGGGATTGAAGCAGTGGATGGCTAAGAAACTTCTAGTTTGCTTTGTGTGCAGACACTAAGGAATAAGTTACATAATATGACTACACAAGCCCTTTTTAGTGCTCTAAATCTGATGCCCATCGTGCTAATGTACATTACTTTTTGGAGAGAATAGTGTGAATAAATCCAGGTTTTCCTGATTCCATGTGTTCAGATGAAGGATTGTCCAGGCAGAGGTGGTGGTATGCAGGGTGGACCAAAGCAAGGAAGAACTGACAGCAGAGTGGGCAGGCACAGCAATGAGAGAGGAAGTGGATTCAAGAGAATATATGTAGGGCAGACTGAGAAAAGCGTATCTTTGAGCTGAATCACATTTAAAAAAAAATAATCCTGGTAATCTTGATCCTGAAAACAGAATAAAGTTTCAGTCCCCAGGGGCTTTTACTCGCTGGCCACCATAATCAGCATTTCATCATTACTCTTATGCTGCAATGTTTTCTTCGGTCATTATTATTACTATTACTATTTTGTTTGCTTGTTTGTTTTGAGATGAGGTGTCATTCTGTTGCCCAGGCTGGAGTGCAGTGGCACGATCAGAGCTCACCACAGCCTCAACCACATGCACTCAGGCGATCATCCTGTCTCAGCCTCCAGAGTAGCTGGGACTATAGTATGCCACCACGTCTGGCTAGTTTTTATTTATTTTTATTTATTTTTTATTTTGTGTAGAGACGAGGTCTCAGTATGTTGCCTAGGCTGGTCACAAACTCCTGGGCTCAAGCAATCCTCCCGCCTCCGCCTCCCCAAATGCTGGGATTACAGGCAAAAGCGACCATGCCCAGCCTCCAGCCAATTGATAATACATATCTGGAATCCACGGGACTGCCACCAAGGTCAGGCTTGCCCTGCATAAGTATCATAGAGTGTTATAAACAAAATGTTTGTATCTCCCCAAATCCAGAAGTTGAAATCCTAGTCTCCAAGTGTGATGGTGTTAGGAGGTGGGATCTTTGGGAGGTAGTTTGCATCGTGAGGGTGGAACCTTTGTGAGTGGTTCAGTGCCCTCATAAAAGAAACAGGAGAGCACTGGCTAGCCTTCTTACTGCAATGTGCGGATACAACAAGTAGGTGGCAGTCTGCAACCCAGAAGGGAGCCCTCCCAGGACCCAACCATGCTGGCACCCTGATCTCAGACTTCCAGCCTCCAGAACTGTGAGGAATAAATTTCTGTTGTTCATTAGCCACCCTGACTGTGGTACTTTGTTACAGCAGCCTGAACAAACTAAGACATGGAGCCATAGGAATGGCTAGATGAAATATTCCAGTGGCAATTTCCTCTTGGGTTTTCCAATCCCCTCGTTTTGTGCCTGTCTTTAAGTTTATTGAGACCGGCCCGGCTCGGTGGCTCAGGTTGTAATCCCAGCACTTTGGGAAGCCAAGGTGAGTGGATTGCCTGAGCCCACGGGTTCGAGACCCACCTGGGCAACTTTGCGAGACCTCATCTCTACAATAAATCAAAAAATTAGCCGGGCATGGTAGTGCGCACCTGTAGTTCCAGCTACTTGGAAGGCTGAGGCGGAAGGATCGCCGGAGCCCAGCGGGTCCAGGCTGCGGAGGCCGGGAGCGGCCACTGCACTCCAGTCTGGGCGACAGAGTGAGACT
>CAUYQG010006171.1:0-13611 GCA_963574415.1 Tarsius wallacei
AGCTACTTGGAAGGCTGAGGCGGAAGGATCGCCGGAGCCCAGCAGGTCGAGGCTGCGGTGGCCGGGAGCGGCCACTGCACTCCAGTCTGGGCGACAGAGTGAGACTCCAACTCAAAAAAATAAATAAATAAATAAATAAATAAATATAAATAAATAAATAAATAAAAATAAAAACAAAAAACAGTGGCAACTCCAGATGCTGGTGAGAATGCAGAGAAACTGGATCACTCATACCCTGCTTGTGGAAAAATATTACGGTCTCTCTGGAAAACAGTCTGGGAATTTCTTTTAAAAAAAAACCAAAAACTAAAATATGCAACTGCTGTATGAAATGGGCATTTATCCTGGAGAAATAAAAATGTATGTTCACACAAAAACCTGGACACTAATGTTTGCAACAGTTCTATTCATAATAGTCAAAAACTGGAAGCATCCCAGATGTCCTTCAAGGAGTGAATGGTTAAACAAACTGTGGTATGTCTGTACCATGGACTACTACTCAGAATAAAAAAGAATAAACAATTAATACACACAACATTCTAGATGAATCCCCAGATAATTATGCTGAGTTTTTAAAAAAATCCCAGCTACTCGAGAGGCTGAGGTGGGAGGATTGCTTGAACCCAGGAGTTCAGGGTCAACCTGGGCAACATAGCAAGATCCCATATTTTTTTTAAAAAATCCAAAAGGCCACATACAGTATGAGTCCATCTAAACAACATCATTGGAATGGCAAAATTATACAAACGAAGAACAGATTAGTGGTTGCAAGTTATTAAGGAGAGGGTGGGGACAGAAGAAAAGGGGTATGATTATAAAAAGGTAAGTTGAGACCAGATACAGTGGTTCACACCTGTAATCCCAGCACTTTGGGAGGCCGAGACAGAGGACTGCTTGAGGACAAGAGTTTGAGACCAGCCTGGGCAACATAGCAAGATCCTGTTTCTACAAAAAATTAAGTTAACTGGGTGTAGTGACACACACGTATGGTAGTAGCTACTTGGGAGACTGAGATAGAAGGATGGCTTGAATCCAGGAGTTTCTTTTTTTTATTTTACTTTATTTTATTTTGTTTTGTTTTATTTGTTGTGGGATACAAGTGAGGATTTACTATATGAGTAAGTTGCATGCAGGTGAAGTTTGGGTTTCTAGCTAGCCCTCTCTCCCCTGATAGTGTACCAGGCCACCTACCCTTGTGCTCATGGTGACCAGTGATCAGGGCCCACTTATGAGTGAGAACATGCAGTATTCAGTTCTTTGTTTCTGTGATAGTTCACTTAGCATGATGGTCTCCAGCTGCATCCACATTTTGGAAAGGCCATTATTTTGTTCTTCTTCGTGGTTGCATAGTACTCCATTATATATATGTATCACATTTTCTTTATCCAGTCCACTTTCAATGGGCATCTGGATTGGCTCCGTGTTTTTGCTATTGTGAAGACTGCAGCAATAAACATGTGTGTGTAGGTGTCTTTTTTGGTAGAGTAATTTATGTTCCTCTGGGACTACTCCCAGAAGAGAGATTGCTGGATCGTATGGAAGCTCACTTTTTAGTTCTTTGAGAAATCATCACACTGATTTCCACTGAGGTTGAACTAGCTTACATTCTCACCAACAGTGTAGGAGTGTTCCCTTTTCTCCACAGCCACAATGCCACCTGTTGTTTTCTGACTTTTTAATGATATCCATCCTTACCAATGTTAGGTGGTATCTCATTGTAGTTTTGGTTTCAAACTCCAAAACTACAATGAGATACCACCTAACATGATTAGTGAAGCTGAGCGTGCTTTCATTAAGTTGTTAGCTGCGTGTATGTCTTCCTGTGAGAAGTGGCTGTTCATGTCCTTTGTCCACTTTTTAATGGGGTTGTCTTTTTTCCTTTTGAATCCAGGTGTTTCAGGCTACAGTGAGCTATGATCATGCTACTTCACTTCAGCCTAACCAACAGAGCAAGACCTTGTCTCAATATTTTTAGAAAAGCAAAAGATAACTTGAAGTTTCCTTGTGTGATGAAAATATTCTATATATTGACTATATCATGTCAATATCCCTGTTGTGATATTGTACCATAGTTTTGCAAGATGTTACTATTGGGAGGAACTGGGTAAAGAGTACAAGTGCAAGTAAATCTACATTTATCTCAGAACAGAAAAGTTAATTAAAAATAAATAAATAAATGAGAAATTAACCTTATAGAGTCAATTCTTCCAGTTTTTCCTTATATAACTTCTCATGGTGTATCTGCTTGGGAAGGCCTCTTCCCTCCTCAAGATTACTAAAATATTTTTCTATGTCTAATGTTTTTATACTTTTGTTTTTAACCCACAAGACTTTTTTGTCCATTTGGATGTCATAAAATCAAATAAGCACCTTATCTGCATTCTCTGTAAGACAAGGAGTGATGCTGATATGTTTGTATTCTGTCTTAAATAGCACAAACTATGCTTTTGACAACCATGATGGATTTATGTTCTTAAAGAAAATTGCTCATAAAATACTTTATATTTCTGATGCAGTAGAAGTTTTCTCATAAACAAAACCTTAAGGCTTAATTAGGAAGTTAATTGCCAATACTGAAAGCAGGCCGGTAAATCTAAGTTTTAGGCTAAATTTCTGCTATAACCCTCTCCTGGAAAAGGTCAGCCCATGCAGTAGTACAGGTACCATTAATAGCAAATAGCACCGTTAAGGTTGTTTTGTGGTGGGCAGGTCAATGCAAACCTATGCCTAAAGTCCAAGGAAGCTGAGAGGCCAAAGAAAGAGACTGTCATGTTCAGTTTCTTGAAAAGAAATACTTAACAGAGACTTAGGAACAGAAGCCATGTCTGTGTCTCAGGGGTCGGCAAGACAAGACATTAGATCTCCAGACACAGGGCTTATGTGCCAAAGGGAAGGGGGATTCTGAAGGGATGTGTAGGACAATTGAAGCACAGTAACATCAAGGATGTTTGACCGAAGGACAGGATTTACTGTTAAGTACCTGCCCTTACACAAGGAACAAGAGATAAACAAGAAATCTTAGAGGCCTTCCCAAAATTGGGATTAATCAGAAGTCAACATGGCAGATTAGCATCCAAGATGGAGTTACTTTGGCCTCCACAAATGTGGACCAAACATGCACAAACTTAGATGCAGCACTTTTCATTCAGCCAGATCACCACAGATTCGTTCCCTCTCTGCTCGCTTATAATGTCCAAGTGCTACTGATCATGGCTCTGTAACAGAAGAAAAGCTTGTAGATGAAAGGAAGACAGTTTATCACAAGACACAGTGATGAGAAAGGCTTGTCAGCAAAGGAGAGTGACTGAGTGACTGACTGAGTGGCCGAGTCTTCTCCCCAGACACCCTGACCGGGCACTCACTGTACAAAGAGATGCAAAGATTAACCCCTTTTCTATACTACATTCCCCATCTCCCAAATCTGAATCTTAGTGTGGGAGTGAGGAAATGAGCAAGCAGCCTGAATCCTCAATGGCCAAATGCACAAAGAGAAAGTCATATAAGAAACAAACACAGGGTGGAGAGGCAACCCAAGGGCTTGACCTGCCTAAGGCCACAGGACTCCCTGACATTTGGAACACAACTTCCCTGACACTCTACAGCTTACAATTTAGAAGTGCGGCCTGGGGAGATCAAAGAGTTTCTGGTCAGCAACAATACAACATGTGATTGTCATGAGCAAACTAGTGACCACAGATTTGGAGTCCTATTGAATCCATTACTTAAACATCCATAAGCACAGACCAAAAGTATGAACTCTATCTTAATTATTTAGCTTCCTTAAGAAAACAAGAAAAGGACATCACATCAAGTAGACATATTCAAAAAGAAGAACTGTGCAAAAAATGGACCAAGAGAATGTTCTCAAAATGTTTAAACATCAAGGCTGATTATAATAGGAAGTTGTTGAGAGCAGCCACCAGGACACGCACTCCAAGCCTGTTCTGAGTAGAGATGTAGTCTTGTAGGCAGAATGTCTTTATCAACTTTATTTGCTCTCCTTTGCCTAAAATGAATTTTAATAATCAGAATAAATTAATGGAAATGGAAATCTAGCTTTGTCATCCAGGGTATCATAGAACTAACTAGAAATATGCATTTCTAAAGTAATCCAAATATATTTTTTCCAGTAAACCAGACATTGAGAATTTCATGCTAATGTTTTGCAAATTTAAAACTAAGAGATGTATTTGCATGGGAAAGGGCTATTCCAGTAGTTTAAGTTCGGTTGAAACAACACCAGCACTGTTGATTTACATGCTGCCTTCAGTACTAAGAGTTCTATGTGCCTTCATGAGGCGGTGTTTCATGTGCCCAAAAATTCAGAAACTATCAAGATTCAAACCCTTCTTCACATTTGCAGTCTGATTTATGTCATATACTAGAAACTACTTGTAGTAAATATTACTTGAAATAAGAAAGGACTGTAAATATTTTTTGTTAATTTTATACTGAGATCTTTCTTTGCTTGGTTTTTCTTACAATGAGATTTCACTAATTGCAAAACAACCCAATCTACGTGTAATTTCTAAAAATTTACCCCCAAAGTACTGAGTCCTTATCCACTGTTTTTATATGGCTTTAGCTACTGCTATTAGTAAGAATATTAATAACAGCTACCTTCACTGAGTATTTATAATGGGTCAAATACTTACTATCACATATGTGATCCTCACAACAGCCCAATGTAGTAGATAGTATTATGGTGCCCATTTTAAATACAGGCATACTTTGAAGATATTGTGGATTTGGTTTCAGGCCAACACAATAAGAGAATAGCACACTAAAGCAAGTTACACAAATATTTTGGTTTTCCAGTGCATATAAAAGTTATAGCTACACTATACTCCAGTCTATTAAGTGAGTGATCACATTATGTCTTTAAAAACAAATGTGCATACCTTAACTAAAAATGCTTTATTGCTGAAAAAATGCTAATGACCATGTGAACCTTCAGTGAGTCATAATATTTTTGCTGGTGAAGGGTCTTATCTCCATATTGACAACTGCTGACTGATCAGGGTGGTGGTTGCTGAAGGCTGGGGTGGTTGCTGTGATTTCTTACAATAAGGCAGCAGTGAAGTTTGCCACATAGATTGACTCTTCCATAAAATATTTCTTTATAGCATGGAATGCTGTTTAATAGCATTTGACCCAGGGCAGAACTTCTCTCAGTATTGGGGTCAGTCCTCTCAGACCCAGTCACTGCTTTATCAACTAAGTTGATGTGATATTCCAAATCCTTTGTTGTTACTTCAACAATATTTACAGCATCGTCAACAGGAACACATTCCATCTCAAGAAACCACTTTCTTTACTCATTCATAAGAAACAACTCCTCATCCATTCAAATTGTATCGTGAATTTGAAGCAATTCAATCATGTCTTCAGGCTCCACTTCTAATTCTAGTTCTTTCACTGTTTTCATCACATCTGCAATGACTTCGTCCACTGAAGCCTTGAACCCCGTAAAGTCATTTATGAGGGTTAGAATTGACTTCTTCCAAACTCCAATTAATGTTGATCTGTTGACCTCCTCCCATGAGTTGCAAGTGTTCTTAATGGCATCTAAAATGGTGATTTCTTTCCAGAAGGCTTCCAATTTCTTTGTCCAGGTACATCAGAGGAAGTACTACCTACGGCAGCTACAGCCTTACAAAATGTATTTCTTATATAATAAGACTTGAAAGTAAAAATTACTCCTTGATGCATGAGCTACAGAATGGATATTGCATTAGCAGGAAACAGCATTCAACTCCTTGTCCACCTCCAGCAGAGCTCTTCGGTGGCCAGGTGCATTGTTAATGACCAGTAACATTTTGAAAGGAATCTTTTTTCCTGAGCAGTGGGTCTCAACAGTGGGCTTATAATATTTAGTAAACCATGCTATAAACAGATGTGCTGTCATCCAGGCTTTATTGTTCCATTTATACAGCACAGGCAGAGTAGAATGCAGCATAATTTTTAAGGGTTCTAAAATTTTTAAGGGTTTTAAGAGTTCGGGGAAGATCAGTGAGCACTGGCTTCTACTTAAAGTCACCAGCTGCATTAGCCCCTAACAAGAGAATCAATCTGTCCTTTGAAGCTTTGAAGTCATTGACTTCTCCTCTCTAGTTATGAAACTCTTAGATGGCAAATTCTTCCAGCAGAAGGTTGTGTCATTTACACTGAATATTTGATGTTTAGAGTTGCCATTTTCACCAATGATCTTAAAGATCTCTGAATAACTTGCTGCAGCTTCTCTATCAGTACTTACTGACTCACCTTGCATTTGTATGTTATGGAGATGGTTTCTTTCCTTTAAACCTCATGAATCAACCTCTGCTCAACTTTTCTTCTGCAGCTTCCTCACCTTTTCTCAGGCTTCTAAGAATTGAAGATGTAAAGTCTTACTCTGTGTTAGGCTTTGCCTTAAGGCAATATTGTCGCTCGTTTGATCTTCTATTCAGACCACTCAAACTTTCTTCATATCAGCACCAAGACGGTTTTGCTTTCTAATTATTCATGTATTCTTTGAACTAACATTTTTTTCTAATTTTTATTTCAAAGGCTTTAGCGGGCACGAATGACTTTTGGTTACATGGATGCATTGCATAGTGACAAAGAAATCTGAGCGTTAAGTGTGCCCTCCACCTCCACCTGTGCACATGGTGATTTTTTCATCCATACCTCCTCTCACTCTCCCCCTTCTGAGTCTTCACTGTCCATTATGCTGTTCTCTATGCCTTTGTAGTTCCTCAGTTTAGCTCCCATTTATAAGTGAGGACACGCGGTATTTGTTTTTCCATTCCTGTATTGTGAAATAACACCTTTAATTTCCTTCCAGAATTTTTCCTTCACCTTCATAACTTGGCTAACTTTTCAGTTAACAGGCCTAGCTTTCGGCTTATCTCAGCTTTCGCATGCCCTCCTTGCTATGCTTAGTCATTTATAGATTTGAATTTAAAGTGAGAGACGTGCAACTCTTCCTTTCACTTGTACACCTAGACGTCACTGTAGTTATTAACTGGCCTGATTTCAATAGTTCTGCGTCTCCAGAAATAGGAAGGCCTGGGGAGAGGGAAATAGAAGAGGGAATGGCAGGTTGGTGGAGCAGTCAGATTACACACGTTTAGCAATTAAGTTCACCATTTTATATAGGTGCAGTTTGAGGCACCTCAAAGCAATTACAATAGTAACATCAACGATCGGATTGCCATAATAGAAATAATAATAATGAAAATGTTTGAAATATTGTGAGAATTACCAAAATGTGACACACAGACATGAAGTCAGCACATAATATTGGACACATCACACCAACAGACTTGCTCGATGAAGTATTGCCACAAACCTTCAACTTGTAAAACAACATGCTATCTGCAATGCAAAATAGAATGAAGTATGCTTGTGTAAAGAAACTTAGCCTTAGAGAAATTGACTAGCTCTCCAATATCAGTGAAAGAGGCAAAATTTGATCTTGTTCTGTCTACCTCCAAAACCTGTGCTTGAACCACTGAGCCAGATTGCAATTCCAAATATTCTCTCCTCAAATCTATGTCATGCAGAACCAAGGGGGCACCTCTCAGCTCCAGGGTGTTGGGCTTGACTTCCTATTTTCTGAAACCTACTATACTTGTGTGTTCCCCTGGTTGGTGGTGAAAAGATTACTCTTTGTTTTATTGATTATTTTCTAAAACAGTTCACCTGCTACATAACAATGCTTCATCCATGCAGTTAATAATAATAGCAAACACTTTTTTTTTTTTAGTCAAAGTCTCACTCTGTCACCCAGGCTAGAGTGCAGTGGTATGCTCACGGCCACCACAACCTTGACCTGCTGGACTCAGGCAATCCTTCCGCTTCAGCCTTCCAAGTAGCTGGAACTACAGACATGTGCCACCACGTCCAACTAATTTTTTTTATTTATTGTAGAGACAAGTTCTCACTATGTTGCCCAGGCTGGTCTCAAACCTGTGGGCTCAGGCAATCTCTCACCTCCACCTCCCAAAATGTTGGGATTACAGGCATGAGCCACTGCACCCAGTGATAGCAAACACTTTTAAAGTACTTTTTCTGAGGGAGCTCAGAAGATGGCGGCCAAGCCAGTCGGACTATGCCAGTCCCTGTGTGAGTGAGTAAGTGTATGGAAAATGTTGTGTATGTGCTGGTGAGTGAGTGGGCATGTGAGTGGCTGACTGAGTGAGGGCTAGGGAGCTAGCGGCCAGGGCTCTCCTGGTGCAGCGACTGGTGCCACAGCATCTGGGCTTGGACTCTAGTGATTCCTGGGACGCATAAACCAAGGTGCCATTTTCTTTCTTTTCTTTCTTTTTTTTTTAATCAACAAACCCTCCCTGGCAAGAAAACACTGGGAGAGACTAAGTGGGGCTCGTGAGTGGGTGGCCAGGCTCCTGATGCAACAGCAGGTGCTACAGCTTCTCTACTTCATGCCTGGCTCTTCTTGGTCGCAGAAGCGGAGCACCATTGTTTTTTCAAAAAGGACAGAAGTTTTCCTTTGGAAAAGTGGCAGGAAGACACAATTGCCCCACCATTGAAGCAGGAGAGAGACTGCTCCGGGCTTTGCCTCATCACTTCAGCACCTTGCAGGGTGCTGGAAGGGGCTGCAGACAGAGTCCACAGGCAAGTTCCCATGGAAGAGGACAAGAGAGGCACCCCACAACCATACTGAAGGCGGGGCAGGAAAGTGCTCCAACTTGCTCATTACGGAGGATCTCTGTGACTGGTGGATCAACTACTCAGGGCTTGATCGTGTCCCAAAGGGAATATCCTGAGAGCACAAACTTCAGAGGAACCTGACAAGTGCTGAGTTCCAGGCGCCCCACCTCCTACCCTCACCCAGCTGTGGGACAAAGGGTGTGACCAGAAAAGGAGGAGGAAGAACTCCAAAGAGATCAGTGGTGAGTCCAGGGCTGACCCAAACCCCCTCTTCCCCAGCAATCCTTTGAACATCAGACCCACACAGCTGGGCCACAACTGAAAGGGACAAACCTAGGCAGAGACTAGACATCAGTCGCAATAGGAGAACTCCATTCCAGGATAGGCCTGGCTGGGGCACCCCCAGTGAGTACATACCTGGGGAAAAGACAATCCTGCATCTCCCCACCAGAGATCCCCCTGACCATACGAGAGTGGGAGGGGAGGACTGCAGCCCCACAACCTCCACTGACCCTCCTCCTTCCCTGCTTCCTTCCCTGAGGAGAGAGTGAAAGAGGTGGCTCTGCAGGAGAGACCTGATTAGAGGAACAATTACAGAGCCTGCCACAAGAGGGCAGGATTTTGGGGGTTTTTATTGTTTGGGGTTTGTTTTTTAATTTTTCAATTATCTTTTAATTTAAAAAAACATATTTTTTGGACTGTTTGTTTGTTAGTTCATGTATTTTTAAAATATTTTTCCTTTGTCCATGAATGTGTATGTGAGAATTTTATCTGCATCTCCCCCAAAATTTTTTTGTATTTTTCTTTTCTTTTTCTGTTTTTTTCTTCTTTTGTTGTTTTCTGTTTTTGTGTGTATGTGAATGATTGAGTGTTCATCTTTTGATTTTGTTGTGGTTGTTTGTTTTTGTTCTTCTGAGTCTTTTTTATATTCATTTTTTACAGTTTAAGGGGAATATTGGTAGATGTGTGAGGGTTCGGCCTGAATCCCCCCTTTTTTTCCCTTCGGTCTTTCTGTTTTTTTCTCTATTCACTTTGTGCTGGCATGTGTGTGTGTTTAGTTTTCTTGGGAGTCTTTTTGTTACTGATTGTTTTGTTTCACTTTGTTGTTATTCCAGTTTGTTTTGGAGTGTGTGTGTATGTGTTCAATTGCTTTTGCATTGGTTTCTGCTTTGCATCATCATATAGAGTGGTAGTGGGGTGTGGGTCTCAGGGAACACATACCACAATAAGTGAACATTTTAATGTGCAAGTGGTATCTGATTCCTAGCACCCCATCACACCCTTTATTCGAATTTTGAAAACTACAAGAGACAGCAAACCTTCCCATCTACCATTCTATTTCAAAATAGAACAAATCCAGAGCCCAGATCAGGGAAGAATAGAGGTCTGAGCAAACGTCAGAAGGAAAAGCCTCTCCCACTGACACTGAATAATAGAACTAAAGAGAAAAACAAGAGATCTATCACAAATGAGGAAAAGTCAAAGTAAGACCTCAGGCAATTTCAAGTGTACCAAATACAAACCTCCTGAAAAATCAGACCTTGGTGCCCAAACAATGGAAGTCACCAAAAACTGTCCCCAGAATACGACAGGGATTAGGGAATGGTTGGAAAGAGTGAATAGGGCTCAAGAAAGACAAGATTCAACACTGAAAGAACTTGTAACAGAGATTTTGGCAATAAAAAATTTCATCCAGAAATAAGTAACAAGATGACAACCATGGAAAGCAGAATTAATCTAGCTGAAAAAAGAATCTCAGAACTTGAAAACCAGAACATGGAATTAACCAGGTCTATAAAAAAAACATAGAAAGAAGACTCAGAAAGCAAGAACAAAAACTACAAGAGATGTACAATTATATCAAGAGGCAGAACCTATGCCTGGTTTGTATCCCAGAAGAAGAAAGGGAAATGGAGAACAACTTGGAGCAAGTATTCCAGGAGATAATACAAGAAAAATTTCCCCCATCTCAGCAGAGATATGACCAGCCAAGCACAGGAGATACAGAGAACCCCCACAAGACATCAAATGAGAAGACCAACCCCTAGACACATAGTAATTTGCCTGCACAAAGTAGGCACAAAAGAAAAATCCTAAAGACATCAAGAGAGAAAGGTCAGACTACCTACTGGGGAAAACCAATCAGAATAGCAGCAGACCTATTGACAGAAACACTACAAACAAGAAGGGACTGGAGCCCTCTATTCAAAGTCCTCAAAGATAAACACTTTCAACCAAGAATTTCCTATCCAGCCAAGCTCAGCTTCATCAGTGATGGAGAATTAAAATCCTTCCCAGACATCCAATCCCTAAGAAATTATGTGGCTTCCAGACCAGCTCTACAGGAGACACTTAAAAAAGGTATTAAGCACAGAAGAAAGAAGAAAAAGATTGACCACACACTTCCCAAGAGAACAGCAGAGCACAGATTCAGCAGAGAGTACAGCACAACAAGAAACCTGAAAACACACATATACATTAACCCCAAAGCCAAAAGAAAATAAGCAATCAAAGGAAAAACTTATAAGAACCTCATGACAAGGATAAACATTCATATTTCAATAATCAGCCTGAAGATGAATAGACTAAATGCATCACTGAAAAGACATAGAACGGTGGACTGGATAAGAAACCATGACTCAATTATTTGCTGCATCTAGGAGACTCATCTCACTTCAAGGGACCCACACAGACTCAAAGTTAAAGGCTGGAAAACGCGTTTCCAGGCAAATGGATCACAAAAGAAGGCAGGAATTACAATCTTAATATCAGACAAAATAACCTTTAAGCTATCAAAAATTTTTAAAGATGCAAAAGGACACCATATAATGATAAAAGGTTCAATCTATCAACAAGAAATATCCATCCTAAACATATATGCACCCAACACAGGAGCACCAGCATTTATAAAACAACTACTAAGTAAACTAAAAAAAGATATTGACTCTAACACTATAATAGCAGGGGACTTGAATAACCCACTGACAGCCCTAGATAGATCATTGAGGCAAAAAATCAACAAGGAGATCCAGAACCTAAACTTGACACTCGATCAAATGGACTTAATAGATACCTACAGATTATTCCACTTGACAACTACAGAATATACATTCTACTCATCGCCACATGAAACATACTCCAGGATTGATCACATTCTTGGCCATAAATCAAGCATAAACAACTTCCATAAGGTTGAAATCTTACCATGCACATTCTCAGGCCACGGTGGAATAAAAATAAATATCAACACCAACAACATTTCCCCAAAGCCCACAAAGACATGGACACTAAACAGCATGATGCTGAACAACTACTGGGCCAACAATGAAATCAAAGCAGAAATTGAAAGATTCCTGGAAACAAATGAAAATAAACATCTTACCAAAACCTCTGGGATGCTCTGAAAACAGTTCTCAGAAGGGAATATATATCTCTAAGAGCACACATCAAGAAAATGGAGAGATCAGAAGTTGAGAGCCTAGCAAATCACCAAGGGAGCCGGAAAGAGAAGACCACCAAAACCCCAACTTTAGCACAAGAATCCAAATAACAAAAATAAGAGCCTAAATACAGGACATAGAAGACAAAAATATCATAGAAAACATCAACGAAACTAAAATCTGTTTCTTTAAAAGAATTGCCAAGATTGATGGGCCACTAGCCAGAATGACCAAGAAAAAGAGAGAAAAAGTCCAAATAAACACCATCAGAATTACAAAAGATCAAATCACAACTGACCCCAAAGAAATATAAAAGATTATCAGAGATTACTATGTACACCTGTATGGGAACAAACTTAATAACCTAAATGAAATGGAGGACTTTCTGACATCACACAACCTCCCCAGGTTGAAACAAGAAGACATTGAGACACTAAATAGACCAAAAACAAGCCAGGACTCTATCATACGAAAACTACCTACAAAAAAAAAGCCCTGGACCAGATGGCTTTCTAGCAGAACTCTACAAAACGCACAAGAAGGAGCTAATACCAATCCTACTGAAAGTATTCCAGGCAATTGAGAAAGATGGAATTCTCCCCAAATCATTTTACGAAGCTAACAACACACTGATACCCAAACCGGGTAAAGATCCAACAAAAAAAGAGAACTACAGGCCACTATCCCTTATGAGCATAGATGCAAAAATCCTCAACAAGATTCTAGCAAATCAGTTCCAAAAACACATCTCAAAAACCTTCCACCATGACCAAGTAGGCTTCATCCCCAGGATGCAGGGCTGGTTCAACATTCGCAAGACCATAAATGTCATTAAATACATCAACAGATGTAAAAACAAGAGCCACATGATTATCTCATTAGATGAAGAAAAAGCTTTTGATAAAATCCAGCATCTCTTTTTGATAAAAATCCCCAAACACCTCGGTATAAAAGGAACATACCTCAAAATAGTAAGTGACATCTATGATAAACCCACAGCTAACATATTGCTAAATGAACAGAAGCTGGAAACATTTTCCCTGAAAAATGGAACAAGACAAGGCTGCCCACTCACACCCCTCTTGTTCAATATTGTGTTGGAAGTCCTTCTCAGGCAATAAGACAAGAGAAGGAAATCAGGGCTATCCAAATAGGAAAAGGGGCAGTCAAGTTATCCCTCTTTGCTGATGATATGATCGTATACCTTGAAATCCAAGAGAATTTGTCAAAAACCTATATGCAGTGATAGAGGGCTTTCACAAAATCTCAGGGTACAAAATAAACATGCAAAAGACAGTTGCATTCTATATACCAACAACAAGCAGAGACCCAAATAAAAAGCACAATCCCATTCACAATAGCCACAAAAAAAATAAAATACCTCAGCATCTTCCTAACCAGAGAAATGAAAGACCTTTACAATGAGAACTACAAAGCGCTACTCAAAGAAATCCAAGAAGACACAAACAAATGGTAAATATTCCATGCTCATGGATAGAAAGAATCAACATTGTTA
>CAUYQG010006174.1:0-14604 GCA_963574415.1 Tarsius wallacei
GGAGGGGGAGAAATAATGTCAATAAGGGTACCTGATCCCAAGCCTGGCAAAGTGGAGCTAAAGGGAGGCCCAAACTTTACCTGTACAATATCCACTTGTATACCTAATCCTGAATTGTACCACACATCTTTAAAATAAAATATAAAAAAATAAAAAATTAGATGAAATTTGTATATTTACTCTTACATGTTTAAACTTAGGTCACCTTCAGAGTACTCTCTGTTTGATGCAATACACCTACCAAGACACTTTATCCACTGCTCAAAACAGTTTTTTAACTTGTCAATTTTGATGCCTTTTAGTGCTTCTGCCATTTTTTTGTTTTACCTCTTACATATCTGTAAAACTTTTCCCTTTAAAGACTGTTTTTTTTCTAATCTGGGGAAACAATATGTAGTCACTCTGGGAGAAATGGAATGAATAGGGATGGTGGGGCATGGGAGACATGCTGTTTTGGGTAAAAAACTGTGGAAAACTCAGCACTGTGTGTGGACAGGTGCATTATGGGGGTGGAAGAACCAGTCACCTTTTTGCCACAACTCAGGACATTTCTTCCACAAATCATGATGTGACCATCCAAAATGTCCAGATATAAAATTTGATTGATATTTGATCTCGAGAAACAAATTCTGAGTGTTTGACAAGGGGCCTGCCCTCCAAAAGATAATTCCAGTTTTTTTTAGGGATATCTCCTTGTATATCCAGAAGTGTGACTGCTGGATCATATTGTAGCTCTGTCTGAATTTTTTGAGGAGACTTCATACTATTTTCCATAACAACTATACCAATTTGCATTCCTCTCAACAGTGTACAAGGCTTTCTCTTCATCCTCGCCAACACTTCTCTTTTGCCTTTTTCAGAATAGATTTCCTAACAGGGGTGAAGTGACAGCTCTTCATAGTTTTGTTTTCTGTTCCCCTGATGATGGGATATGTAGAATTTCTTTTCATGTGGCTGTAGACTACCCCAATTTTTTTCTTTTTCTTCTTTTAAATCTTAATCACTTTCTTTTTTGCCTTTTTTGTTCTTATCTTTTCAGTTGGAGTCTCATTCTGTCACCCACGTTGGAGTTCAGCAGCATGCACACAGTCACTATAGCCTTGACCTGCTGGGCTCAGGGGACCCTTCTACCTCAGCCTTCCAAGTAACTGGAACTGCAAACATGTGCCCTATGCCCTGCTAATTTTTTTATTTATTGTAGAGATGAAGTTTCGCCATGTTGCCCAGGATGGTCTTGACCCCTGAACTCAGGCAATCCATTTGCCTCTGCCTCCCAGAGTGCAGAGATTAAAGGTGTGAGCTGCCATGCCCAGTGCATCTTTTATTCCTGTTGGTTTTTCAGCCTCAGGAATGGCAGTTCTAGGATAATAAATCCACAGGGGATTCCTTTACTTTTCTCTTTTGAAGTTTAATCCTTTATTTTATTTTAGGATGTGGGGTGCAAGACTATCTGAATTTTTTCTTTTGGGTTGTGTCTATTTAGGTACTTTGCCCATATTGTAATAGAGTTGTTTGTATTTTAGGTATTGAGTTCTAGGTCTTCCTTATATAGTTTAAATGTCAACCCCTTATCTGATACATGATTTGTAAATATTTTCTTCCCACTCTGTAGGTTGCCTTTTCATTTAGTTGATTGTTTCCTTTGCTATGCAGAAGTCTTTTAGTTTGCTGTAATCCCAAGAGTTTATTTTTGCTTTTGTCATCTGTGCTTTTGATCTCATATCCAAATAATTATTGCCAAGACCAATGTGAATGAAGGTTTTTCCCCATGTTTTTTTCCCCTAAGTGTTTTACAGTTTTAATTTGATGTTTAAGTCTTTCATCCATTTTGAGTTATTGTTTGTGGATGGTGTGGGATAGGGTCCAATTTCACTTTTTTACACTTGGATATCTAGTTTTCCCAGAACCCTCTGTTGAAGAGACTGTCTTTCCTCCATTGTGTGTTTTTGGCACTTTAATAAATGATCAGTTGACTTAAATATGTGTATTTTTCTAGGTTCCATTGGTCTATATGTCTATCTTTAGTCCAGTACCATACTGTTTTGATTACTTAGTTTTACAATATATTTTGGAGTCAGAAAGTGTGAAGACTCCAGCTTTGCTCTTCTCGCTCAAGATTGTTATAACTATCGGAGGTGCTTTTTGGTTCTATATGCATATAGAATTTTTTTTTCTATTTTTATGAAAAATGCCATTGGGATTTTTATAGGGATTGTATTATATTTACATGTCACTTTCCACAGCCCCTGGTAACCACAAGTCTATTCTTTCATAAATTTACTACTTTAGGTTCCTCAGATAATTGGAATCATTCAGTATTTGTCCTTCTATGTCTGGCTTATTTGACTGCATATGTCCTCCAGGTTAATCCACTTTGTCACAAAGGGAAGAATTTCCCTATTGTTAATTCTGCTCAGAATATAAGCACATTTCTGAAACAGTCACATTACACGAGATTAGTAAACAGGACAGACTAAACATATTGTTTAAAATAAAACAGGTCCCGCCCTGCCCCAAGCTGCCACCACCTTTGGAGGCCCTCAGCTTCCACCACTTAGAGCTTCCAGTTCCCTCCCCAGGCATACTGCCCTACCCCACCTCCAGCTATCACCACCCATGGAGGCCCTCAGCTCCAGCCCCACAGAGCTCCCGGCTTCCTACTGGCCACACCGTCCTACCCCACCTCCATCCACCACCATCCACGCAGGCCCTGGGTTCCTGCCCCATGGAGCTCCCAGATCCCTCCCCAGCTGCAAAACCCTGCCCTGCCCCAAGCCACCAATGCCTACGGAGGCCTTCACCTCTTGTCCTGTAGAGCTCCAGGCTCCTTTCTGGCTGCAATGTCCTGCCCCAACCCACCCCACCCCCAGCCGCTGCTACCATTAAAGGCCCTCTGCTCCCACCCTGCAGAGCTCCCAGCTCCCTCTGGCTGCACCTACTCAGACCACCTCTACAAGAAACACTTAAGAAGGTATTAAACACAGAGGAAAAGGGAAAAAGAATGACAATTTTCTTCACAAGAGTACAGAAAAAAGATTGAAAACACACATGAATCAACCCAAAAAACAAAAAGAAAGACAACAAACAAAAAAGTACAACAACAACAACTCTATAAGACCCCCCCGACATGGATAAACCCTCAAATTTCAATAATTAACCTGAATGTGAATAGTCTAAATACATCACTAAAAAGACATAGAATGGCAAAATGGATAAAATATCATAAAGTAACAATATATTGTCTCCAAGAGACTCATCTCACCAGAAAGGACACTCACAATCTCAAAGGAAGAGAATGGGTAGCAAAATTTCAGGCGAATGGAACACAAAAGAAAGCTGGAGTTGCAATCTTAATCTAAGACAAAATACCCTTTAAGCTATCAAAAATTTAAAAAGACTAAGAAGGTCACTATTTAATGATAAAAGTTTCAAGCCATCAACAAGAAATATCCATCTTAAATATGTATGTACCCAACATAGGAGCACCAATATTTGTAAAGCAGCTGCTAGGCAAACTTAAAAAGGAGATTGACTCTAACACTATCATAGCTGGGGACTTTAATACCCCACTCACATCCCTAGACAGATCATCAAGACAAAAAATCAACAAGGATATCCAGAACCTCAATGAGACTCTTAACCAAATAGATTTCATTGATACGTACAGAACACTCTACCCAATGACCACCGAATATATATTCTACTCATCACCACATGGATCGTACTCCAAGACCAGCCATATCATTGGCCATAAATCAAACATAAACACATTTCATAAGACTAAAATTTTGCCATGCAACTTCTCAGACCACAGTGGAATAAAAATAAATATAAACACCAACAAAGTTCCCCCCAAACCCACAAAGACATAAACACCAAACAGTATGATGATAACTAACTCCTGGGTAAATGATGAAATCAAAACAGAGATTAAAAGGTATCTGGAGAGCCGGGCTCAGTGGTTCAGCCTGTAATCCCGCGCTTTGGGAGGCTGAGGTGAGTGGATTTTCTGAGCCCGTGGGTTCGAGACCTGCCTGGGCAACTTGGTGAGACCTCATCTCTACAATAAATCAAAAAATCAGCCGGGCATGGTAGCACATGCCTGTAATTCCGGCTACTCGGAAGGCTGAGGTGGAAGGATCACCGGAGCCCAGCAGGTCCGGTGATCCTTCCACCGGAGCGGCCACTGCACTCCAGTCTGGGCGACTGAGACGCCAACTCAAAAAAAAAAAAAGATATCTGGAAACAAATGAAAATGAAGAAACATCTTACCAAAATCTCTGGGATGCTATGAAAACAGTAGTAACAGGGGAATTCATACCTTTACAAACACACATGAAGAAAATGGAAAGATCACAAATTAACAGGCTAACAAGTCATCCAAGGAAGCTGGAAAAGCAAGACCACCGAAACCCTAACTTCAGCAGAAGAATCCAGATCACCAAAATAAAAGTCCAAATCCAGGACATAGAAGACAAAAAGATAATACAAAAAATTAACAAAGCAAAAAACTGGTTCTTTGAAAGGCTAAAAAAGATAGATGGTCCTCTAGCCAGACTGACCAAGAAAAATAGAAAAAAGCCCAAATAAACTCAATCAGAAACACAAAAGATGAAGTCACAACTGACCCTGAAGAAATACAAAAGATTATCAATGACTACTATGTACAATTGTATGGAAACAAACTTGAAAACCTAAAGGAAACGGAGGACTTTCTGACATCACACAACCTCCCTAGGTTGAAACAAGAAGAAGGTGAGACCCTAAATAGACTAATTACAATCAAGGAAATTCATTATGTCATAAGAAAATTACCTATAAATAAAACATCCTGGACCACATGACTTTCCAGCAGAATTCTGCAAAACATACAGGAGGAACAGATACCAATCCTATTGAAAGAATGCCAGGTGATTGAGAAAGGTGGAACTCTCCCCAAATCATTTTATGAAGCTAACATCACATTGATACCCAAGCCAAGTAAAGACAAACAAAGAAAGAAAACTACAGGTTAATATCTTTGATGAATATAGATGCAAAAATTCTCAACAAGATCCTAGAAAACCAGATTTAACAACACATTTCAAAAATCATCCACCATGACTAAGTAGGCTTCATCCCTGGGATGAAAGGCTGGTTTACCATTTGTAAGACCATGAATGTAATTAAATACATCACCACCAGACTTAAAAACAAAAACCACAGGATTATATCATTAGATGCAGAAGCAGAATCCAGCACCCCTTCTTGATAAAAACCCTCAAACATCTAGGCATATGTGGAACAAACCTCAAAAGAGTAAAAGCCATGTATGAGAAACCCACAGCCAGCATACTCCTAAACAGACAAAAATTGGAACCATTTCCCCTGAAAACTGGAACAAGACAAGGATGCCCACTCTCATTTCTCCTGTTCAACATAGTTTTGGAAGTCCTAGCTAGGGCAATCAGAGAAGAGAAGGTGATCGGGGTATCCAAATAGGAAAAGAGAAAGTCAAGTTATCTCTCTTTGCAGATGACATGTTTGTATACCTTGAAAACCCAAGAGAATCAGCCAAAAACCTCCTTGTACTGATAAAAGACTTAGGCAAAGTCTCAGGGTATAAAATGAATGTACAAAAGACAATCACTTTTCTATACACCAATAATAAACAGAAACCCAAATAAAAAGCACAATTCCATTTTCAATAGCCACAAAAAATGAAATACTTTGGCATCTTACTGACCAGAGATGTAAAGGACCTTCTCAATGAAAAATACAAAACACTGGCCAAAGAATTCAAAGATGACACAAACAAGTGGAAAAATATTTCATGCTCATGAATTGGAAGAGTCAACTTTGTTAAGATGTCCGTTTTTCCAAAGACAATTTACAGATTTAATGCAATACCATTCAAATTACCAGCAACATTCTTCTCAGGCCTAGATAAAACAATACAGGAATTCATATGGAAACATAAATGACAAAGAATAGCCAGAAAATCCTCAGCAAAAAAAATCAGGAGGTATTACATTCCCAGACTTTAAACTATATTATAAATCTACAATAATCAAAACAGACTGGTATTGGTACAAGAATGGGCATATACACCAATGGAATAGAATTGAGGTTCCAAAAGCAAAACCTCAATTTCTCAACCAATTCATCCTCGACAAAGCCTCCACCACCCACTACTGAGGAGAGGAGAACTTATTCAGTGAATGGTGTTGGGAAAACTGGATGACCACATGGGTAAGATTGAAATAGAAGCCCTACCTATCCCCATACACAAAAATTAACTCTAAATGGATAACAGACCTAAATGTAACACCTCAAACTGTAAGAAACTTAGAAAATGCAGGAGACATTCTTATGAAAGATCTCCCAAAGGATCTCTGCATTGCGGCATGTCAGGCGTTTTCACAATATATGCTGACATCCTCCAGTGTATGTAACCTGGACGCTGTCAACCATTGGAATGCATCATCCTGATCATTCAAAGGCTTCTCCTTTCAAAAGTCAGTGAGCCTGATGGATAAGTTGGTCTCTCCCATGGGCCCTGCCTGCCTGCACTGCAGTTTTGCAAGTCTAGCAAGAACTGGCTTGCATTTCAAGCACATCTCAAGGATTGAGACTTTTAGAGGGGAAAGCAAATTTGCAAAAAAGAAAAGACCCCAAAACTCCATATAATAAATACATCTTAAAATAAAACAAAAATTGAATAGCAATTGTAAATTAAATATAACTACCATATCACACACATATGGTTGACATTTATTAATGCTTGGGTTGGCATTCAGTATCTATGCGGTGTTTAAAAAATGGTTCTAAAATGTGGAGCTAATTGAGTTCATTTTTTTGTGTGTAGCCTTCATACTGGCATATTAAATTTTCCCAGAAGTTATTCTGTTAGGAGGGTGTAGAAAAAGGTTCATAGAACAGGAGTGCCATCGGAGATGATTACTCAAAATACTGAATAAAGAGAAAACCTCCCATAATATAACAGCACAGAATTTAGCTGGAGGATGAATCTGTTTCAGAAAAGGGAAGCCTTGAGGGCCAAGCATGAGTCAGGTAGAAAGATGGTGGTCATTTGAAGTAGGATGTCATGGTGAAGAATCAGTGTATTCCCTTTTTTTTGAGTCAGAGTCTCACTCTGTCGTCCAAGCTGGAGTGCATTGGCACACTCACAGCAACCCCAGCATCAACCTGCTGGAATCTGATGATCCTTCTGCCTCAGCCCTCCAAGTAGCCAGAACTACAGGCATGCGCTACCATGCCCGGCTATTTGTTTTCTTTAATTGTAGAGATGAGGTCTCGTGAAGTTGCCCAGGCTGGTCTCAAACTCGTGGGCTCAGGCAATCCACTTGCCTCGGCCTTGCAAAGTGCTGGGATTACAGGTTGAGCCACCAAGCCCAGTCAGGATCAGTATATTTTAAAAACATTTTCGTGGAGAGATAACCAATTTGAATTGGAGTGAAAAAAAGGAGAGCACAAAAGAATGCTGTGATGCTTTTTAGTTTTTTGAGTCAGGGTCTCACTCTGTCACCCAGGCTGAAGTGCTGTGGCATAATCACAGCTCACCATAACCTCAACCTCCTGGGCTCAGGCAATCCTTCTGTCTTAGCCTCCCAATTAGATGGGACTAGAGGTGCATGCCACTACACCTGTCTAATTATTTTTTGTAGAAACAGGTTCTCTCTGTGTTGCCCAGGCTGGTCTCAGACTTCTGGGTTCAAGCAATTCTCCCACCTTGGCCTCCCTAAGTGCTGGGATTACTGGTGTGAACCACTGTACCCAGGCTGGGATGCTTTTTAAAAGACATCAGATTGAGGATTGCCTATGAGGAAAGACAAGCTCTCTGGTATAAATTGCATGGATATGGGAACTAAAGAAGGTAGATATTTTTTCTGTCTCCATTATGTAAAGATGACATTTGGGCATATTGACAAGAATCAGGTTCCATGGGGGCACTCTCACAACTCTCAGGTGAGGAAAAAGTTTACAGTGGAACCCATTATAAATCTTGAAGCAGTGTGGGAGTAGGCATGTAGATACCTGTGCCCACATAGGCATGTGTGTATAATGGAACAGAGTTATATGTTTGCATGTGCACCTATGTGCATATTAAAATCAAATTGTGTTTGCTTCTTATCAATCAATATTGGAAGATTTTAAATTTAAAAAATCAAATATAATTGGCAGTAGTGAAAAAACTGTTCGGGGGGCACACTTCATGAATAAGTGTATCTGATCTCAAACCAGGTGAAGTGGGGACCACAGCGAGGCCCACACTTTACCTGTACAATGACTACCTGTATGCCTAACCCTGAATTGTACCCCACATCTTTAAAATAAAAAATATATATTTTTCCTGAAGTTTAAAAGCCTCAATAACTTAGGCTTCTCTCATTCCCAAATCAGGACTTACAACTACTAGCAAATAAAAAGTACTGCAAGATGATTGCATACTTAATATTTTTGGCGCTATTAGGATCAGTAAGCATGTTAGTAACCTGATATTTTAAAAATTATTTCTACAGTTGAAGTTCTGGATAATGGCTGATTATTATTCATGGGTAATTATTCTTTGGTTTATGATCATACATTCATTAAATTGTTTGATTTTTATCAATAAACAATGTTCCCTAGCCATCAAAAAAATCATACTAGAGAAATAACGAACTGCTTTAAACTTAAAGTCTATTTTAATCTGATTGTATATCCCCATGCTGGTTGTTTATTGGTTAAATGTACATGCACTGTATTTTTTAATTTTTCTCCTCGTGTACTTATATTTTAGGTATATATTTTAAAATATCCAACTGTATGCACTGAATGATTTTTAAAATGTTATTAGGATAGTCTTTAAAGTGGATGGCTAGTGGATATATTTGGGGTGGGTTTCATATACTTCCTGTGTGCTCTGTTTTCTTTCTCATTTCCATATTAATTTCCTCTACAGCAATTTAAAAAAATAATTTTAATTTACACTCTATAAGTTGAAAACTCAAGTGGTTAAAATGACATGGAATGCATTTTTTCCCTACTTATTCCTTGTATTTCAGCTATGCAGCAATTCCTCACTTAACATGGTGCCTGTTCTTAGAAACAACAACTTTGAGGGGAATGACCTAGAAGAAAGCACATTTTTCCACAAGCAAATTGATATATTCAAGAATCAAGTACCTATGAGGTACTTATGGTCACAAAAACATCACCAAATTTCATTTGTTTCCCATTTTTATTTTAGAGTCAGGGGTACACATGCCTGTCCATTACATGAACATATTGTGTAGTGGTGGAGATGGGGTCCCAGGTGGCCCATTTCCCAGAAAGTGACCCTTATGCCCCACAGGTAATTTCTGAACCCTAATCCTCCTTCTCACCACCACCCCCTTATTGGTATACCCAGTGTCTATTATTCCATTTTTGTGACCATTTAGCTCCTGCATACAAACTTCTAAATAAAGACCCCAAACACCCCTAATAGTAAACACTGAAATAAATGTGACTCTTCACACATTTAAGAAAGACGAACCAAAGCAAATCAGAAAATTACTTACCTGATTTGAATGTATCCGTGAATGACGATGGACATGGTGGTGCTGGGTTCAATCAGGGGATACATGGTTGCATAACAAAAATTGTAAGGAACACCTCCTGCCATCATGCTGTTTAAGGGGGCAAACAATAACAAAAATAGCTAGATCATTGAGTGTTTTGTACCGCATCGTTTCTTTTCGTGCGTTTGCACTTTTATTGCAGACTTTGCGAATTCTTACTTTACAAAGATTTGTGTTCACTCATTCATTCATTCACTCATTCATTCATTTCCTAAGCCCTGTTTCCTGGAGCCCAGACTCACAGTTCAGAGCGCAAGGTGGCACCCCACCTGGACAAGGCACCGAACCAACGCCAGAGGGCGCTCACACACACACACCTGTATTTAGTCAGACGGGACAACACAGACCTGCCCATTAACCAATGCGCACATCTTGGGGATGTTGGAGTACCCCAGAAAATCTGCCCGGACACAGGAAGAACGCGCAGATTCCACACAGATGGCGGCCTCCACTGGGAATGTGATTTTTATTTTTCTCATCAACGTTATGATAAAATGACTTTAAGCAAAAGGACACTATTCAGGGACCTGTGGTATCTGTTTTTAAAAATATTTTATGACTATCACACTCAGTGATCTATCACAGACACAAAGAACTGAGTAGCACATGTTCTCACTCATAACCATTATCATAATATTATAAGAAAGAGATTGGCAGTAGTGGGAAAATGCCCCAGGGAGGTGGGCACACTTCATCAACAAGGGTAACTGATCTCAAATCAGGTGAAGTGGGACCGAAGTGTGACCCAAACTTTATCTGTACAATGACAGTTTGTATACCTAACCTTGAATTGTACCCATCTTTAAAATTAAAATTAAAAAAAATCTCTAATGAACTCACACCTGTAATGCAAGCACTTTGGGAGGTGGAGGTGAGGGGAGTGCTTGAGCCCAAGGTTCATGACCAGCCTGGGCAAATTGGTAAGGTCTTGTCTCTACAATAAATAAAAAAACAAATTAGCCAGGTGTGGTGGTTCCTGTAGTCCAGCTACTTGGGAGGCTGAGGTGGAGGGATCCTCTGAGACCAGCAGGTCGAGGCTGCAGTGGCTGTGAGCATGCCACTGCACTCTAGCATGGGCAATAGAGTAAGACTCCAACTCAAAAAAAATCTCCAATTGAATATGATGAAATATGTTTGACTAGTAATTAGTCTAGTGATGCTTCATAGAAAAATGGATATTTTCTGACTGGATTTGTTAGTGCATGATGTGCACTCTATTACTCCTGTTGTATGTTTTTAAATTTTTTTATACTAATTTCTTCTAGGTCTATATTTAAATGTTCATGTGTGAGAGCTAAATGGTCACAAAGATGGAAATAATAGACACTGGGGACACAAATAACTTTGTGGAGGGAGGTAGGGAGGTGGATTAGGGTTCAGAAATTACCTATGGGGCACAAGGTTCACTGTTTGGGGAATGGGCCACCTGAGACCCAACGAGAATGTGCAGACTCCACACAGACAGCAGCCCCCACGGGGAATGTAATTTTTTGTCATTAACATTATGATAAAATGACGTTAAGCAAAATGACATTATTCAAGGACCTGTGGTATCTCTTTATAAAAATCTCTAATGAGCTCCACCTATAATCCAAACACTTTGGGAGGCCTAGGTGAAAAGATTGCCTAAGCCCAAGGGTTCGATCCCACCCTGGGCCACTAGGTGAGACCTTGTCTCTACAACAAATACAACAATCAGCCTGGCATAGTGGTGCCTATAGTTCCAGCTACTTTGGAGGTTGAGGTGGAAGGATCGTCCGAGCCCAGCAGGTTTAGACTGCGGTGGCCATGAGTGAGCCACTGCACCCCAGCCTGGGTGACAGAATGAGACTCCAACCCCACCAAAAAATTCTCCAATTGAATAAGCGAAATATGTTTGACTAGTAATTAGCCTTGTGGTAACTGAATTTGTCAGTGTATAATGGGTGCCTCACTACACCTGTTTTTTGTTTTTAATTTTTTGATATTAACTTCTTCTGTATTATATTTTTTTTAGAAAACACGATTTACTGAGAGGAAAGAAAATCTCCCACAGTGGGAGGGGACATAAAGGGGTTGCCCTGTATTTTTTTTTTTTAACAATTTTACATTTTAGCACTCTCATTTTGGAGGTTGTATATTCAGTGTCTAATATTCTTTAACCTAGAAAATACAGCACAATTTTTAACATTTTTATTTTTTTTAAGTTGGGTTTCACTCTAGCCCCCAGACTGGAGTACAGTGACACGATCATGGCTTACTGTAGCCTTGAGCTGCTGTGCTCAGGCAGTCTTTCTGGCTCAGCTTCCCAAGTAGCTTGGACCATGGGTGTGCACCCTGATGTTTGACTATTTTGTTTGGGTTTTTTCTAGAAACAAGTTGTCACTATGTTGCCCAGGCTGGTCTCAAACTCCTGAAGCAGTCCTCTCACCACAGCCTCCAAAAATGCTGGGATTACAGGTGTGAGCTACCAAACTCGGTCACTACAACACACTTTTAAAAACTGATAATAGTGTGGCTAATACAGTTAACTTCACCTGGATTATACTTCACCTGGACTTTCCAACAACAATCGATTTGCTTTTTCCCAATTTTTATACATTTTGTATTAAATAATAATGTCACACGCACAGGTCATAAATGCACAGCCCAATGAAATCTTGCCAACTGAGGCCACTTCTATGAATACCTGGATAAAAAGTTGGATATCTTTGGTCCTCCCTCATCCCAGAGGCACATTTTGCTCTTAGATTTTGGAATGGAATCTGCTAAAGTAACAATACTCTGTCTTTTGTGTTTAATTTGCTTCATGCAGCCTATATTATATTTTAGAAATATCACCAGAAATAAATGACTATTCTCATGCCATATTTGGAGCACAAAATATCTCTGAACCATAAACAGAGCCAGATACAGGATGTCCAGGTTTTTCTCCCTTCACTGACCACCAGGGACCAGTTAGTAGCCTCCCATCAGTCCTGAATGGGTTATGACATGGTGTATCAAAAGAAGAAGGAAGATCCTGATATACCGCCAAAATCCTACCTTCACTTATTTCCCTACTGTATGTACAATAATAGGCCAAATTTAAAGGGATTTCACATAGCATTTTGTGCTTTATATCTTGATTTCATGTAATCTGCCCCCCCATGAGCTGAAATTAGAATCTACTCATAGTTATGTTGGAGTAAACTGTCAGTTGAAGAATTCATGAATGAGGGAATGTATTAGCACTTTCCAGTCTGCCCCTGTGACAATAATACCCCGGCCTCCATCCTGTCCCTCCTTTCTTCATCCACCCATCTCAAAGCCTTCTGACATCACTAAAACTCCTCAAGACCCCCAATCATAGGATTCCTCCTGTGCCCCCAAGGATCCCCAAGTCTGGGCAACTCCTTTATCCCATTCCAGAGACCTCAGAAAATCCCGTTATAACATCTATTGCCATGGAAACCACAGGCTTCATCCCTCCTTCCCAGTGTGGTTGATCCACACCTCCCTTGCTGTTCCAAGGAACTCAGACCATTTCCCACATCCTCTGTGACTCTCTGCCTCAATCTCCCCAGCTCTCAACAGCAGGGCGTCCTCATCTTACTCCTCAATCCCAGTCTCTACCCAGCCACAATTTTTCCCTTTACTCCAGGACCAGAGACCCCATCCTTCCCACCATCCTCATCACCCTGATCCCAAGGTGTTTCCCTGTGTCCTCCTTCCCCTGCCTACCATCCCAGGCTCCTTGCCCTCTTCTAGGTGCCATCTCTCCCTTGGGTCAAAACTACCCCAGCACCCGCAACCCTCTTTCTTTCTTTCTTTTTTTCTCTTTCTTTCTTTCTTTCTTTCTTTCTTTCTTTCTTTCTTTCTTTCTTTCTTTCTTTCTTTCCTTCCTTCCTTCCTTCCTTCCTTCCTTCCTTCTTTCTTTCTTTCTTTCTTTCTTTCTTTTTCTTTCCTTCTTCTTTCTTTCTCCCTTTCTTTCTTTCTTTCTATTTTTTAAAATTATTTTTAAATTTGAAGTTGTGGGGTACAAGAAGGGATTTACTACTTAGGTTGCATGCAGGTGAAGTTTCAGCTTCTAGCTGGCCTTTTCTCGCCCTGATAGTAGACCAGTTAGCCAGTGTGTTGGGTGAATGTTCTCCCTCTTCCCTCCCCTACTCCATTGCAGAGTTCAGAGTCTGCTGGCCCCACTTTTGTGTTCCTGTGTAGTGATCAGGGTCCACCAATGAGTGATAACTTGCAATATTCAATTCTTTGGGTTTTGGGGGCATTTTTTTTGTGTTGGAGCCTCACTCCGTAGTCAAGGCTGGAGTGCAGTGGCATGGTCACAGCCACCCCAGCATTGAATTGCTGGGCTCTGGAGACCCTTCCGCTTCAGCCTTCCAAGTAGCCGAAAATACAGGCACATGCTACCATGCCTGGCTAATTTTTTTTTCAATATTTTTTATTATGATATTGTGGGGTACAGTTAAGGGTTAGCTATACAAATATGCTTCGTTCAGGCACCTTTGTTGATAAGAGGTGTCTCCCCATCCCCAGACAGATATTTACTACCATTAATCCCATCTCCCTCCCCCTACCCCCCCATCGTTTCCCACCACTGTCAGTCATTTTCCTGTGGTAATACGTTGGATGATCAAGGTCTACTATATGAGTGAGAACATGTGATACTCAGTTCTTTGTATCTGTGAGAGGTCACTCAGTATTTTAGACTCTAGTTCCATCCAGGTTGCTGTGAAATTCATGATTTTGTTCTTTTTTATGACTGTGTAGTATTCCATTGTGTATATGTACCACATTTTTTTAATCCAGTCCTCTTTTGATAGACAGCATGGTTGCTTCCAGGTTCTTGCTATTGTGAACAATGCTGTGATAAACATACGTGTGCAGGTATCTTTCTTATAGTGTAATTTGAGTTCTTTGGGGTGTATTCACAGTAGGGGGATTGCGGGGTCGTATGGGAGGTTGATATTTAGAGCTTTTAGGAATCGCCACACTGCTTTCCACAGAGGTTGCACTAGTTTACACT
>CAUYQG010006180.1:0-11369 GCA_963574415.1 Tarsius wallacei
TTGTGTCTTATTGGTCTGTTTTCACTAAAGGCAGTGTGCTGCAGAAAGCGTGTAATAATAATAATAATTTCAGGAACGTTGTAATAGGAACACCTGCCAATTTGTAACTACAGATTTATTGAGGTTGAGTTTGCTTAGACATCAGACACACACTTTTTGAGGAATGGCAGCTTTCTGGCCAGGCACAGTGGCTCGCACCTGCAATCCCAGCACTTGGGGAGGTTAAGGAGAGAGGACCGCTTGAGGCCAGGAGTTTGAGACCAGCCTGGGCAACAGAGTGAGACCCTGTTTCTGCAAAAATAAATAAAGAAATTAGCCAGGCGTGGTGGGGTGCACCTGTAGTCCCAGCTACTCAGGAGGCTGAGGTGGAGGATTGCTAGAGCCCAGGAGTTTGAGGCTGTAGTGAGCTATGATTGTGCCACTGCATTCCAGCCTGAGCATGAGATCCTTGTAGAAGAAGAGGAGGAGGAGGAGGAGGAGGAGGAGGAGGGAGAGGAGGAGGGGCCTTCGAAGTGTGCCTGTCTCCGATCCTTGAGCTGACAATCACACAGCAACTCAGATGATGGTCGGTCTGCCCTATTCTGATCGATCACGCTGGAAATCCTTGAGGAAGGAGGTTGGTTTTCTTGCTCAGCACACTGGACGAACGAGGCATGAGGAGACTCGAGAGGAAGTATATGAATAGACATGCCACTCACATAGCTTTGTCCACCGGCATGGTAGTGTGGCAAGACACCCAGCGCCTGGTTGGGCGCGCATCCTTGGCCGTTACAGGATGGAGACAGGACGGCCAGCTCTGGCAGTGCCTTCTTGGCAAGCAGTTGTCGATGCTGTAATATCAGAAGCAAAACTAAGCTTTTAAAAATTCTTTCCAGAACCTGCCTTTATGTGAGGAGTCGTTACAGAAAGAACACAGCTAACAGTGTCGGTTCTGCCCTCAAGGGAGGGTGGGGACCCCTTTCCTCTCGCCAGCATCTCATATTCGCTTCGGCCCCCAAGACTGTCTTCCCAGCGAGGCCTCTGTCACGTCTCAGTGATCGGGGGGAGTCCCTGCACTCCTCATTTGGTCCCTGCAACCGGGAGGCCACTGTCCTCTTACTAGAAACGCCAAGCCTGGTGCCAGAGGTGCGGCCGGCCCTGCTCAGACCAGAGGAAGGAGGCTGGAGAGGGCGGCTCACACCAGCAAGGGGGTCTCTTAAAGGAAAGGGGCACTGAGGCCAGGTGCCCCACACGACAACCCTCACGCTACACACGTGCTGGATGCTGGGCCCCTCCCGGGCAGCAGAGCCTTAGGTTTCATCCCTGGTGGTACTTGGACTCACCCCCAGGACCACAACGTGTGTGCAGAGAGATCTGTGCAATGTAGCCCAGTAGGAAATCATGCCTGAACCCCCACCAGCACGGCTCAGGCTGTAACTGCTGCAAGTCTGAAAATAAACACGACAAACCCCAGCCGCAGCTCCAAGGTCAGAGAAGAAAAGGAATTTTCGGCCAGCGTCCAGGAGTCATTTATCTAAACAGTGTCATCAGTGGGAACATGTTTGAAAGCATATTTGGAGACTCTCCACCAGACCTTTTTGGGCCCAGACAAGAGAGCAGAGGGTCCCCATCCCTTCCTGCACCCGTGCCGGGACGGGGCTGCAGACCCAGGGCATGCCTGCTCCCTGCCGCCAAGGAGTCTCCCCAGGAAGAGCGGATGGCTGTGCCATCTTCCCCACCAGCGCAGAGAGGCAAACGAGGCACGGGCACGCATGCACCCTGGAGGGCTCACCAGGCTGAGGCTCCGGGGGAGCTCAGAACGGTGACCCACGACCCTTCCCTGAGTTGAGAGTGGCGTCTTCCCTGCCCATGCATTCCCAATGCATACATCCGGAAATCCTGAGACTCTGGTGCCCGCGAATCTGGGCGTTAGTTGAGCAGAGCCTGAGGGAAGGGGACCTGACGTCTGGATAAGCTGTTTATTACCCTGGCGAGTCACCATGCTCCTGGGCCTTCATACCTTCATTTGTAGAATGGGTGTAGCTACGGGAGGTTTTCAGCTGGGCTGTCTGCACCCAACGTAAGTATCAAAGACTGCTTAGCACATGGCTCGGAAAACAGCACTGCTGCCGATGCTGCTTCAAGTCACCTAGGGAGGAGGGAGGCAGGACTCCAAGCCCTGCAAACCGAATAAACTCAAGGCGTGGACAAGCCAGGGTTGGTGGTGTCCCCCGTCTCCAAGGGGCTGGAATAGCAGTGAAATACACTGGTGATGCCTTCACCCCTGCCAAAGAAAAAAGGGTCACAAGCACAGATTTTGGGAAACTGCTAGCCTCAGGCTGACTTCTTTTGAGGACCTTTGAGATGGACAAGCATGGCTGCAATCCGCAGAAATCCCGAAATCACCTGATTCAAAGTGAGGAACTATTCCCTAAGAATTGATTTTTTGTTTTATTTTCTAAAATGTGTGTTTCCCTAGGCGCTGTCTTGTTCAGAGAATGACCAAGAAAAGGGAAGAAAGGACAAACACCCAGCAAAGTAGGCAGTTTTCCTGAAATCCTCCCTGGGTCTGCAGGGGGTGTTCCTGAGTGAGTCTTAGCACGTTTTCAACGTCTCCTTCCCACAACACGGGCACGAGGGCAGGTATGAAAGATTTCCCTAAAGGGTCACCTCCAGAGTTTTCAGTAGGAGGGTATCAACCTCACCTTTGCTTGTAGGTTAATAACATTAACCAACATGTCACACGTTCATATGCTCATGACCCAACAGACACCACTGCCCCTTTCAGCTGGTGACAGGGACACAGTCCATCTCTTCAGGCTCAAGTGAGAGAAACCATATTTATGGAGATGCACTTCAGCCTAAATCACGTGTTTTGTGAATGCAGATAGCAGACACGTCTTCTAGGAAGGAGGACTTGTGAGCAGAGCCACTCTGAGGAGTGTCCAGGCAGCCTCAGTGCGTGTCTGCTGTCCATGACCCTCTCTTTATCAAATCTCTAGAAGTAAAACACCGACTCTGCTGGTGCTATGACTGCATAGTGAACATATTTAAATGCAGTCCTGATGGCATGCAGTATACCCACGGCCATGCAGTAGGCGTAGCTGTGCTGTCAGTCAGAAAGGGTAGAAACACAGTGGCCTGGAAACCAACCACCTTCAAAGAATCTGATGGAGTCAGATTACACAGGGCACACAGGTGCTGGGGTGGGGCACCAGGAAAGGTCATCCCCGTCAGAGAAGAGTCCGCTGAAGGGTGGCTGGTTATGGGGCACTGGCAGTCCCCGCCCACTGAACCGGGGCAGTCAGGGTGGGAGGCCTGCGTTCACGCGGGAGCAGGGAGTATGGAACTCGGGGAGGAAGGGATGAGGATGCCGGAGACCAGGAGCAGGACATCCATGCGCCCCTTCCCCCTCACCAGCGCACCATGGAACAGACTCAGTGAGTCTCCCAAGCCGGCAAAAGAAGTGACTAAACATCTCAGCATCGGAGCTCTAAACAGCAAAGATGGTGCATTTGCAAGAACCACCAAGCACTTGGGGGCATGGCCCCGGGAAGAGGGTCTGGGGGTCACTGGATTAACGGAGCCTACAGAAGAGACTTAGCCATTAAGTCGGATCCACATCACCAGAAAGTTCCACAAGGAGCCAGGGCCCAACCAACAGCCTGCCTGAGCTCCTAGCTAGAGACGCCTATTAGTTGGTGCACAGCCGCCTCTGCAGTCCTGCGGGGTGCATTTGGGATTCACCTGTCTGTCCTGCTGAGCCCCGCCTGCGGTCAGCTCAGAGTGAAATAAATGATGATACAGGCGTCTGGGTTGGTGAGGTGGGTGTCATGCCGTAGTGGGTGCTGTGCCAGCCATGCTGCGTCTAGTGAGCAGTGTGAGTGGGTGCTCTGGCCTCCTCAGAGGATAGTCCACTATCCCACATGTGGTGAGGACCCCACATAAATTGCATCAGTTTGGGCACGGGGAGAGGGCCACCTGGACACATCAAGTGGCCAGATGTGTTCTGTGGTGTCTGGAGTTAGGTGGAGTGTCTTTGGGGCCTTTTCAGAAATCTCCCCTGGCCACACCCCTGGTACAGGGCCCTGCCTGCCTTGCCAAATCTGTGACAAAACCCCCGCTCTCTGCGACGATAACAAGACACAATCATGCTTGCTGGCTTGATCACAGGGACCTGCCACACCAACATTTGACGCAATCTCATCCAGTTTTAATGACAGCTCCTTGAGGTGGGAACTATCATTATGCTGGGGAAACTGAGGCACGGGTGGTGAAATCACTTGCCCAAGTGTGCACAACACATAGGAAGGGCGTCAGGACCTGAGACCTTATGAGCCGGTCTCTGTGATCCTTTGGGCCCAGCTCTTCCAGCGGGGCTGATCCTCGCACCAACTCCCCACAAGGTGGTAAGCCGTGTCCACCTGGGCCCCGCTTCTAGACACTCGGCACTGACAAGTTCTGGAGTCTCTCCTGCCGTAAGAGGGAAATGGAGCATGTCTTGTGTTTCACAAAAAAAGAGACCCGTAGAATTGGAGGTTTTAGACTATTTCTTTTATTGTGAATGTGGAGGAGAAGCTGACTGGGATGGGGAGAAGGCCCTGAGTTCTGGTCAGTCTTCACCTTAACGGCTAGACCGTGCAAGGACACGATGGCCACATCCAACAATGGCAGAATGAGAGCCGCATTGCTGCCTGCCAAATCAGCACAAGAAGCAAAGACCAATACAGTTCCTAGATAGAACAACAAGACAGAGAGGCACAACACTACAAGCGAACACAACATTGGAAGCTGAGACAGAATATACGTGAAGCCAAACCTACCAGCCTTGATAGTAAATTGAAATATTTTAGATTCCATGTTCAAATAGGAAGAAAAAATTATGCACACACAAAAGAATGACAAGAGTTAGCAGGCAAATGAAATAAAAGCAAGTAAAAGCGTTGATCTCAATCTCAGCATAAAATTAAAGGAAAAATATCAAAGGAGTCACTTTATAAAACATGTTCTTCAGTGAAAATGTCTCATGCTTTTTTTCTGAATTATTTATCTTCTAAATATGTAAAGCCCCAATAATTAGAAATATGGAGATAAGCGAACAGAAGAAGTCTTTTTTTTTTTTTTTTGAGTTGGAGTCTCAGTCTGTCGCCCAGGCTGGAGGGCAGTGGCCACTCCCGGCCACCGCAGTCTCGACCTGCTGGGCTCCAGCGATCCTTCCGCCTCAGCCTTCCGAGTAGCTGGAACTACAGGCGCGTGCTACCATGCCTGGCTAATTTTTGATTTATTGTAGTGATGAGGTCTTGCCAAGTTGCCCAGGAGGGTCTCGAACCCGCAGGCTCAGGCAATTCACTCACCTCGGCCTCCCAAGGCACGGGTTTACAGGCTGAGCCACTGAGTCTGGCCCAGAAGAAGTCTTAATATGTCTCTCTCAGCCTTTGAAAGAGTCCACACAAAATCAAGTAGACCCCATGGTTTGATTATTTGAATAGGTAATTCATATGAATAAATATGCATGCACAAAATTAAGTCACCTACAAATGGCACAATTCTTTTTTTTTTTTTTTTTGAGTTGGAGGCTCACTCTGTCACCCAGGCTGGAGTGCAGTGGCACATTCACGGCCACCCCAGCGTTGACCCACTGGGCTCCAGTGATCCTTCCGCCTCAGCCTTCCAAGTAGCCGAAACTACAGGCATGTGCTACCACGCCCAGTTAATTTTTGATTTATTGTAGAGACGAGGTCTTGTCAAGTTGCCCCACACTGGTCTCGAACCCTTGTGCTCAAGCAATCCACTAGCCTCGGCCTCCCAAAGTGCTGGGATTATAGACTGAGTCACCGAGCCCACCAAACGGCACCATTCTTATTGTCAAGGGCTCATGACAAATTGGATTGACAGCTACATATAAAATGTTGTTACCTACAAAGAAAATAGTAGTATTTTCAAGTATTCATAAAACATCTCTCATGTCAGGTGATGTACTAGGCTAAAATCACCACCGCCTACAAAACCAAGCCTCGGTAAAGGCCTGAAAGTAAAAGTAATGCATTTCACCTCTTAAAATCGGTAAGTACTTAATTTTGAAAATGCCTTATCAACCAGAAATTAAGAAGCACTTAGCTAAAAACACTTGGATTAAGGAGCTAATTAAAATACAGTTTTAGACTCTTTAGCAAATATTATAAGTGATGATATTTTGTATCAAAGGTCAATTCAGACTCTTAAGTGCTTTCACTATTAAATAAAAAGGTATTGAATTGAATTAAAGATGGAACTAAAATATGTGTACATACATATACATTTTTATTTATTAATAATTAAAAGGCCAACCCTTATGAAAACAGAAAGGAGAAAAAAAGAGAAAATAATTTTTTAAAAATCCAGAGAATCAATAAATGAATTAGATATCTAATTTGGGGGTGAAAATAAAACACAACACACAAAACAAAATAATAAATTTGAGTCACTGGGGAAAGGGTAGGACACAGTCCATAAAATAACACCTTGATGCGCTGGATTTTACCAAAATGTAAAACTCCTGCTTTCAAAAGACACCGTAACAAGAATGAAAAGACAAGTCGTAAACTGGGAGGAAATCTTCGAAAAACATATATCTCACACAGGACTTGTACCTAAAAATATATAAAGGACTTTCTAAATTCAACAATAGAGGTGTCGGTGAAAATGCAGGAGAGGGACACTCAAACTCCATCCATCCCCCAAAAGCAACGAATAAGGCAGCAAAAACGATTGGAACCAAATTTCCTAGGACTCTGCACACGAATCAAACGCTTCTGTAACCAGAGGAACACAGAGTCAAGAGAAAACAGCTGGATCTCAGTAACAGAGTTTTGCAGCATTTTAACCTACCCTGGGCCCACCCGCCACTCAGCGCTCGGGGAGACCTTGAAGACAACAGCTCACATTCCTGGTACCTGGAGAGCACAGGACAGACCTCAGAATTTTTTTTTTTCTTTTTTAGCTGTCTGGCGGCTCCCTCATCACCTGGCTCAGGGGCTTGCCTGAATTTCACATAATTTGGAACTCTCTAAGTATTCAAGTGTCTACACTAGAGACATTTGTTGAAACATTTAAAGTCAAATGTATTCGTCTCTGCTGCCTGGGGCAGGGGATAACAGTCGGGGCAAACAACAGATTAACCAAAAAGCTTGGGAGGAAAGACTGGCGATTGAGATGCTTTTGAGAATACAGGTTTTTGAAAGCTCCAGCATATTCTTGGGAATCTAGAATTCCAGGCACGTCCTCAGGGCTGCATATAAGTGTGGAACAGACCGGAGAGGGCTCTAACATCCCATCTCTGTCTGACCTGCAGGCTTGCAAAAACAGGAAACGAAGGCTAAGGCACAATTGTAAATTGCCTAACTGTTGAAAGCATGTCCCTGACACACACACAAAGCCCCTCTTCAAAGACAGGGAGGTATGAGGTATTTTGCGTGTGTGTCATGTTCCAGATGTTTAAGGAAAATTCTGTCGAACATTAGCTGACCACTAAGCTAACAGAAGAGAGACATCCCTGACCACATACAACAAAGAATACAGATTTCCATAAAATTAACTCAGAAAAAGTCAAAAAACAAACAAACAGCAACAATGAAGATAAGCAGAAACAAAAACCCCTGGAAAGGAGATTTCTGTAGTTGCTACATTATAATATTCCAGACATCTACTTTTCAACAAAAAATTACAAGGCATGCAAAGAAAATAAGAGAATATGGCCCATGCATGGCAAAAAAATATATATATATTAATTGAACCTCTCTCTGAGGAAGCAGACGTTGGACTTACTAGACAAATACTTTAAATCAGTGATTTTAAATATGTCCAAAGAGCTAAAGAGAACCAGGAGAACGGTGTCTGAACAAACCTGGAATATCAATAAGGAGATAGAAACTATGCCAAGGACTCAAACAGAAATTCTAGAGCTGAGAATTAAAATAACTGAGAGGAAAATTTCACTAGAGAGGTTTGCAGCAGATTTGAGAAGGCAGAAAAAAAGAATTAGTGACTTGAAGAGAGGTCAGTCGAGAGTATCCAGTCTGAGAAGCAGAAAGAAAAAAGCATGAAGAAAGATGAAGGAAGCCAAAGACACCAGGGTACACTAGCAAGCACACCGGCTGCAAGATAGGGGACCCAGGGGGAGAGGAGACAGAAGGGGCGGGAAGGACATCTGAGGGAGCAGTGGCCAAAAAACCACACATGTGATGACACCCATGACTACACACTCAAGAAGCTGGGTGAGCTCCAAGTGAGAGACACTCGTGAGACGTGGCCAGAATGTCCAAGGCCAGAAGGCCTTGAAAGCAGCAAGAGAGAAATGGCTCATTACTTGGGTCATTTTCATTATTGATCAAGCGGTTATGATGCCCCAGGTGCTCGGGAGTTATCAGGGTTGGGCAAAAACTCCACCCGACCTTGATGGGCTTCTGTGGGAGGAGAGAAATTATTGACAAATTATTGATAAAATCATAATGTAAGTAAGAAAAGTACTGTGGGGAAAGAAATAGAGCACGGGATGGCTCCAGGATGCCGTGTGTGTGTGTGTGTGTGTGTGTGTACATGTGTGTTCATGCTCATGTAGGTGTGTGTGCGTGTGCACGTGTGAAAATCTTCCGAGGGTGGCCACGGCAGCTTCCCTGTGAGACAGCATCTGTGCACCAGCTATAAAGAGCCCTGAGGGCTGGGCGGGCGCCCACGACCAGGAAGCTGCCAGGGCTGGGGACAGAAGAACAGACAGAGGAAGAGAAGCAGACGACTTCAGCGAGTGGACCGAGGCCGGACTGGCAGCCAAGGACCTTCAGGCTGGCCTCGCCCTTGATGAGGTAGGGACGGGGCTGGAGCAGAGGGCTGGTGTGTTCACTCTCGCGTCGATGAGATCTGTCGGACTGCCGCTGAGGACGGACGGACTCTCGAGGTGACAGTGGGGTGGGGTCACTGCAGTGTGGAGCCAGGAGGCTGTTCCGGCACCCAGGGCGTGTGGGCGGGGACAGGTGCTCGTAGGGCTCGCAGAGGGAGCTGGGAGGAGGGTGTGTGGAGGAGGGGTGACCGGAGCCTGGGCCTGAGCGACTGGATGGTGGAGTGTCTTTGATTAGGACAAGGAGGCCGCGCGAGGGAGAGCCTTTCCCCGGGAGAGCACGAGATCAGCCGAGGCTAAATCTGAGATGTCCACCAGATGTCCCAGAGGAGAGGAGATCTGGGGCACCCAAATGTGGACTTGGGGAAGGTCTTTCGAGTGCTCCCTCCTTGCCGCTGTCCCTGCAGGGGACCCAGGACAGGCTGGGCGAGCCACCCTCTGGCTGGCTCCTCCTCTGTGTCTGCTCCCAGCCTCTGGCTGGAGGAAGAGGGGACGACTGCATTAGGCCTGTCCCTAAGGGGGTCCCTGACTTGTGCTTCCTCTGGACAACCTGGGAGGGCTGGTGAGAACTTTAATACCTACCAAGAACCTGAAAGGACGATGCAGTGAACACTGTAATGCTTCATCTTCCATATTCACCAGTTTTAAGAGGTTGGCTCGTTCATTTGGCAGAAGAAGAAAGTAGTTTGCAGGAAATATATATATTTTTTCTAATTATACTGTGGGTGAAATTTCATCCCAGAGCAGATTTTAGAAATCTCCTTGAACTCCGGGTGAGTATATTCTGCTGAAACATTTCAAAGTGGGTATACTAGGCACTTCATCTCAGCTACTTCTGCCTGTCTCCCCCAGGGAGGCAGCATCACACCCAGAAAATGTGGCATCCACACAACATTATTACTATGGCAAAACCCAAGGGCAAATGTACCTAGTCACTTCCAAAATTCCCTTGAAACTCATTACTATTATATCTTTATATCCAGGTGCTTACAGATGACATATTTATATACTGAGAGTGATATCGGTCTGTTTTCCTTTCATCTCAAACTTCTGGGGTCTATTTTGTGGCTGTTGGTCGGTCTTGAAGCAGGAAACTCAATTCGCTTTACTTTCAAACCTTCAGCCAGAGGAATTAAAGGATGAATACATTTCACCCAGGCTGTGCTAACCTTGAGGAAGCTGAGCTGAACTTGAGGAATCTGACCAGACTTTGAGGACTCTCAGCTGACCTTGAGGAAGCGGAAGTGACCTTGAGGAAGCTGAGCTGTCCCTGAAAAAGCTGAACTGACCTCCAAGAATCTCTGCTGACCTTAAGGAAGCTGCGTCGAACTGGAGGAAGCTGAGCTGTCCTTGAGGAAGCTGAGTTGACCTTGAGGAATCTCAGCAGACCTCGAGGAAGCTGAGCCGACCTTGAGGAAGGTGAGCCAACCTTGAGAAAGTTGAGCCGATCCTGAGGAATCTGAGCCACCTCTGAGGAAGCTGAGCCGTCCTTGATGAAGCTGAGGCGACCTTGAGAAAGCTGAGCCGATCTTGAGAAGCCGAGCTGTCCTTGAGGAAGCCAAACTGACCTTGAGGAATCTCAGCAGACCTTGAGGAAGCGGTGCTGACCTTGAGGAAGTTGAGCTGCCCTTGAGGAACCTGAGTTGACCTTGAGGAAGCTGAGCTGACCTTGAGGAATTATGGCACAGATAATCTGGGACGGGAGGCAACTCAGGGAGCCATGGGTGTTTCCACCTCTAGGCCAGAGGGCAGCCAGGACACCGAAGGCCTGGAAAGCTGAGGGTGGGAGGATCCCCCATCCACTCTGCTCCAGAAGCTTCCGACCAGCCTACAAATCGGGCCACGTCATTCCCCGTGTTCACTTTCCCAGGGTTTAGTCACAGAACAGGGGCTTCCTGGGTGTGTGGGGGACAACCCCAGCGTGCAACCCCACGTGCAACCCACAGAGGATGTTTAGAGGCACGGTCTCACGACCCTTGGTCCCGCAGCCGGCTGGAGAGAGGGTGGAAGGTTTGGGAGAAGATTTCTCTGAGGTCTTGAGCGGCCAGGCCCTGCTGTGAGTGAGTGCTCGTGTCCGCCCTCCTGGTCCCTGTGGGGACAAGCCAGCAGACAGACCCAACTCTCCCCAGGAGGGTGGACCAGGAGAGATGTGGCTGCGCCTCCCAGGTTCGCGGGGCAGCTGTTGCGTGCGCGTCTCCCCCGGATGCTGGTGGAAGGGGGAGGACGGGAGTCCTCGAGAGTGGCCGCCCAGGACCCCTGAGCACTGCCGTCGTCCCCACAGCGAGAGACTGGGAGTGAGCTCCAGGTCCCCGGGGCTGAGGGAGGGGCTGCTTGGACACCTGTGACAGGTGGGTCTCCCGAGCCCCTGGCAAAAATGGCCTCAAGAGAAGCTTCTCTCCTAGCACCTGCCAGGACTAGTCCCTCCCCGCCCCCTCCCTCCTCCCCCAACTCTTATCCCTCCCCCTCCCTCCCCCCTCCTTTTGCCCTTATCCCTTCCGCTCCCTCCCCAGCCCTCCCTCCC
>CAUYQG010006182.1:0-13888 GCA_963574415.1 Tarsius wallacei
GTATTTAGAGTCTATTATACTCTGTGATATATCAAAGAAACAAAGAACAGAGTACCATTTGTTCTCACTCATAAGCAAACCTTTAACAATTATTATAATACTATATGGGGATTGGCAGCAGTGGGAAACAGCGGGGGGGGAGGGCAGGGGTGGGTGTGGGGATTGGCAGTTGGAGGAAACTGCTAGGGGAGGAAGGGGCACACCTCCTCAACAAGGGTACCTGCACAATCAACGTTTGTATAGCTAATTCTGAATTGTACCCGACATCTTTAAAATAAAAAAAAGTTTAAAAACTTAAAAATAAAAGATAAGCCACAGCCAGAGACTTTGGGAGACTCCTTTACAGATCTCTGGAAATCTCTCTTTCCATGCAACTCCCTCCTCTCTGGTGTTTTGCCCTATAAGCTCTAGCTGCCTTGTCCTCTGGAACTTCTGAATTCTGCCTCAACATACAATGCTGGGCTCTCTCTGGGTTCTCCTCCCTGTACTCAGACTTAGAAACTCACCCGGGCGGTAAGCTAGGCAACCATAGAGCACTCCGCATTTTATTTCTTTCAGAAATCACTGTTCTATACTATCTTTGTCTATGTTTTACACACTTAATTGGTTTTCTAGTTATATGAGGTGGGAGAGTAAATCTGGCCCCTATTATTCCACCACGGTCAAAAGTGGAAGTGGTCCTGATATCATTTGTGTGTGTGTGCCTGCATGCACTATATAATTATATGAAAAGGGACCCCCCAAAAACCAAAATTACCTTTTGGAGGGCAGGCCCCTATAGTACAGACTTTTTCCACTAGACTAGCGTTCTAGGAACCCATTGGCATCAGTGTACCAGCTAGCATTATTGTGAGACGCTGTGTTCAGTTTCAGTGAATTATTTTTTGAACAGAATTTTAGCAGAATTTTTTAGCAGAATTTTAGCAATTATTTTTGGAGATTCTTTCAATGATTTGCCCATGTCATGATGGGTGATTTATACGCGTACCTGTCCATACTGCACAGAGTGTTCAGCAGTTTTTGACCCAAAACAGCATGACTCGCATGCCCCACCCTCCCTAGTCACCTGATCTTGCCCCAAGTGACTTTTTTTGTTACCCTGGATGAAAAAAGCCCTTAAAGGAAAACCTTTTCCTGATGTTAAAGAGGTGAAACAAAAAACAGCAGAGGCACTAAAAGGCATCAAAATCGAGGTGTTCAAAAACCATTTTGAGCAGTGGAAAAAGGGTCTCAATAGGTATATTGCATCAAATGGAGAATACTCTGAAAGTGACTGAAGTTTAAGCATGTAAGAATAAATATGCCGTTTTTTAATAAATAAATTCTAGGTTTTTTGGGATCCCCCCTTATATATAGTGTAATATATAAACTATATATATTTAGACGTATATAAGCTATATAAATTATATATATGATTTGTATAAAAAATATGAAGTAACCACATTTAAAAAGTGCATAGGAGAGATAAACACCACATTTAAAGGTACAATTCAGGATTACAATTTACATGGAGCTTGGCCTAGTCTAGCCTGTTGCTCTTGACCTTGGGGTCCCACGAAGGTCCCTGGGATGGACTCCTGTGGGCTCTGAGGGAAGAGGAAGCTGGTTGCTTGCTGTGGTGGGAGGAGCCCCCATTCCCTCGATAAAGCCCCCATTTCCTCGATAAAGGCGCCACTGCCCCTCCCTCACCACCTCAACTGCTCACATACCCACTCATCTTCAACCACTCTAACCACCGCAGAAGGATTTTTGCATCCGCCATGCCAAAGGGTCTGCAGCCCCGCTTGGCCTGCCAACTGCTGAGGGAGAGGAGGGGCGGGGCAGAGGTGGGTGACAGGGCCCAGTGCTCACTCACCCTCCCAGCAGTACCCACGCTGGTACCACTTGGCCAGGCTGTAGCCCAGGATGGACACGAGCAGCAGCGACAGTCCCACACCGAAGATCAGGCCCAAGGTGCTGACAGAGTCCTCACTTGCAGAGAAACACAGCCGTGAGCCCTCTAAGATATTCTTGTGTTCTGGGGCCTGGGGACAATAGCTCACTTCTATGCTGGACTTGAGGGTTGGGGTCAGCTATAAGCCTTTCTCTTCACAGCACAGGATCATGTCATCTCTGGTTTCTTCCTTTTACCTGGCTGAGTAATTGAAGAGGACCCTAGAGGGCCAAATCAGATTAGTAATTTTATTAGTTGGGTAGGCTAAACTGATGAAACAAACAGATCCAAACTAATCACGGCTGAAACATGACAGAAACTGACTTCTTGCTCACCTCTAGTTCAAGCAGGTATTTATGTCTGCGGTTAGCTCTCTTCCACGTGGTGAGTCAGGGATCCAGACAGATAGCAGCTTTGCCAGCTTCAACATGTGGCTTCCAGAGTTGTTCTGGTCACCTTCATTCTGGATGGCGTTTAGCTGCAAAGGAGGCTGAGGAGAATGGATTTTGGTGAACAGCTGGTTGCCTCCACACAGTAATAATATTTATCATCTTTATCATCATGGTCTTAGTAAGAGGCATAAATCTCAGTTGACAAACTCATGTATGCAAGAAGTGTAACTTTGTTTTTTCTAAAATGTGATTTCTATTTTCAGTCTCAGTCTGTGAAGGTGGCAGAGTTTTAATTTTAGTATCTTTGGAGATCTCTGTTTCTGGGGAGGGGATTGAAGAGTTTGGGAGGAATGTAGAGTCCCTAACGGCATTGGCTTATGCTGGTACCCACAGTGATGACCATAACCTGCACTAGGCTTTGAGCATCAGTCAAACAGGGTGCTGCAGGGGTGTCCCTAGGTCCCAGCTGTGTGATTCCTACAGGCCTGGAGGGGCTCTCTGTGACTTCCCTGTCTCCCTTGAGGACGCAGAGATCGTTGGGCTGCTCCCATGCCATGTGAGGACACAGCAACTCCCCAAGGCTGTCTGAGGCTCCATATGGCAAAGCACCCCAATTCAACTATTCTTATCTGTGCTATTGCAGTTTTCTCAGAGCTCAGTCCAGCTCTCAGATGCCAAAACTCCATGTGGAAGTTCTGTTGTCTCCCTAGGGATCAACTTTGGAGCAGGGAAAAAGGCTCTTCTCTCTGGAACCCACTGACATCTTTATAACCTGGGCTTTTTCTTTATCTCTCTTCTCTCCCCAAGCTGGAGATTTTTTCCCTAGTATGGTGAGGATGGTAAATCTTGCTCTTACTCATCTCTTGTCTATGCTGTGAGTCCTTCCATCTCTCGAAGGCCCTGTCTGTGCTTTTGAAATGTAAGACTGGGAAGAGAGACCCCTTCTCTCTGCATTTGGCTGTCACAGTCTCACCGAATAGAGAATAACTTGCCTGCTAATGGAAAGAAAGACCAAGTTGCGTGGGAGAGGCTTGTATCGAGAACTGTGAAATATTTCAAAAATACAATCGTACAATTTGATAGTAATAATGACAACAACAATATTGATATGATGACATCTATTGAGCACTCAGTGTGCCACGTCCTCTCCTAAGTGCTCTTTACATATGACATCTCCATTAATTGTCACCACAAATTTATGTGTATTTATTATTAGTATTGTTTTCCATCAGGGCAGTTGAAGTTTAGTGAGGTAAAGGGACTTGCATGAGTCCCACACTTTGGAAGTGATGGTGCTAGGCTTTGGACTCTAGTGTGTACCCCAAGCTTGAGCTCAACCACTGCACCTCCTGGTCTCCTGGCAATACCCCTGGAGCTCCTGGATACGAGGCCACAGAGATGAGGAATCGTTCTATGCTTCCACATTCCTGGCAACTCAGTGGTCAGGAATGGGGTTGGCCTTCCTCTTCCCTGCCCTGGCAGAGGTGGGTTAGCCCCAGGTGGTCCCACTGTAGCTTCTTCCTCACAACCTGGCTGTCTTCTCTGCTTTTGTCCTGACCCTTCTCATCTCCCGGCAGGTTTCCAGCCAATCTCTCTCTCTCTCTCTCTCTCTCTCTCTCTCTCCCTCTCTCTCCTTCTTCCTTCTTTTCTCTTCTCTTCTCTTCTCTCCTTCCCTCCCTCCCTCCCCCCCCCCTCCCTCCCTCTTTCCCTCACTCCTCCTCTTTCTCCCTCCCTCTCTCTATTTGGTTTTATAAGTAACAAACAAAATATAAATTTAGCCAAGAGCTTATACCACAAAAAAGGAAGAAGTGGTAAGTACAAGCAGCAAACAGAGCTCAAGGGTTAACACCCTGCTACCACCGGGCGGGCACACAGGCTTGCAAAGGGGGTAGGGACAGAGGCTCCTTGGGTGTGTGCTCTTGGGGCCCTCCAGGCTGCCACTCCTGACCACCAGGTCATGCTGAGGCTGGACCACCCAGGCTCTTCCACAAGTAGGCAGAGCCTTCTCCAAGTAGAAGAACTGTGGCTTTAGGAAGCCTCCCAGCTCCAAACTCTCTCTATTATCTGAGGACTATTCCTCTGGATTCACAAGCTCCAAATTCTGCATGGACTCACTCTAAAGACTCAGGTATCAGTCATCGTAGTATAGCTAGGCTGAATTCGCTGGCACAGATCAAGACTCCGAGGGGTCAGTCATTTTGGTAGGAAGTGGGGAGGGAAGAGGACATTGGGCACATGGTGCTGGTGGGTCCTGCAGGGGGCTGTGGGAGGGCTCACGGCTGTGTGTCTCTGCAGGTGAGGACTCTGTCAGCACCTTGGGCCTGATCCTCGGTGTGGGACTGTCGCTGCTGCTCGTGTCCATCCTGGGCTACAGCCTGGCCAAGTGGTACCAGCGTGGGTACTGCTGGGAGGGTGAGTGAGCACTGGGCCCTGTCACCCATCTCTGCCCCGCCCCTCCTCTCCCTCAGCAGTTGGCGAGGCCAAGCGGGGCTGCAGACTCTTCAGCATGGCGGATGAAAACATCCTTCTGCGGTGGTTAGAGTGGTTGAAGATGAGTGGGTGTCTGAGCAATTGAGGTGGTGAGGGAGGGGCAGTGGTGCCTTTATCGAGGGAATGGGGGCTCCTCCCACCACAGCAAGCAACCAGCTTCCTCTTCCCTCAGAGCCCATAGGAGTCCATCCCAGGGGCCTTTGTGGGATCCCAAGGTCAAGAGCAACAGGCTAGACTAGGCCAAGCTCCATGGGGTCCCAGTCTGGCTCTTGGTGTATCTGCCACCATCTGTTGGTCTTGGGGCTCTCTTCTAGGCTAGCTGATGTTTCAGCTTCACTGGGAGTCTCCTGGAATTTGCTGTGTTGGTCTCAACTCTGAGGCATTGCTGTACTTTTCACGGGACACTGGGAAAGCTGGAAGGGCAGGCAGGAAGGCTGAGAGGTAGACACAGCTTCCCAGATCTGTGTTAACTTGAACAGATTCCACAGATATTTGTTGAACACTTACTATGTGCCAACATATTTTTGCCTAATATGATTTTCTTTAAATTTCCACATGAGGAGGACATTATTATTTTTAGCCTTTATTTTTTTATAGATGAGGACATGAGGTTAAAGTCACAGAGGTAGAAAGTAGTGGAGTCTGAATTCAAGCCCAGGTCTGGTTCTTTTGGGCTCCAGGATAGGACTGCCTCCATCCCAAGGTAGCCAGGACCCTTAACAGGAAGGTCCTGAAGGTGCATGGGATCCTCCCACAGTCCCACAGCCCAGCCCCACCGCCCCGCTTCTCCAGGCAGGAGCGAGAGAGCACCAGATGTTCGTGGAAGGGTGATGGGCAGCTTTCCATGGGGATGCTAACTTTCTCTTTTTGGATTGTCTTCCTAGGGCCTAATTTTGTCTTCAATTTATACCAAATCCGGTAAGTAAATCCAGGGAAGATCTGGGTATGGTGGGACGGGAGGAGATGGAAAAAGAATCAAAGATGGCCGGGCATGGTGGCTCAAGCCTGTAATCCCAGCACTTTGGGACGCCAAGGTGAGGGGATTACCTGAGCCCATGGGTTTGAGACCAGCCCAGGCAACTGGGCGAGACCTCATCTCTATAATAAATCAAAAATTAGCTGGGTGTGGTAGCGTCTGCCTATAGTTCTGGCTACTTGGAAGACTGAGGTGGAAGGATCACTGGAGCCCAGCAGGTTGACGCTGGGGTGGCCATGAGCATGCCACTGCACTCCAGCCTGGGCGATGGAGTGAGACTCCAACTCAAAAAAAAACATAGACTATGTGAGACCCTGGTGACATTGATCCTCTTAACATTTACTCTTAGGCAGGGAATATCCATCCGTCCGTCCATCCATCCATTCATCTATCTATCCATCCATGTATCCATCCTTCCTTCCATCCATTTATTCAGGAATTTCCTATTGTAGCCAGGCTTGTGGTATTAGTTTCTAAGGGTACAAAATAACAGGGCATATTTTCTGTTTTCAAGCATTTCATTGCCTATGCTGGAGACAGGCTTGATTAAAAATAATGTAATCTCAGGCACAGTATGGTACCCCAAATAGAAGAGCAAATGAAAAAGTCAAGGATTCCAAGGGGGGGAGGGGTCAGAAAGTCCTCTTGAGGTAAGTCATCTCATCTACTCTCTGCTGTAGGGCGGACCTGCTCCTCCTTTGGCCCTGAGAGATGGAGTAAGCCCTGTTCTGAAGATAGGTCAGTGAGTCAGCCTCCCATGCCAAGAGTTTCTTCCTACCTTCTAGTCTAGGGAGATGAGGGAGGGTCTAAGTGGTCATCTCCCAGGGCAGCCAAGCTCTGCTCAGGTAGAGCTTGATTGGACTATCTTTCTCAGGAACCTGAAGGAACTGGAGATGGGTCTACCCTTCACCATCAGTGGCCACATCAGCAGCCCAGATAGTGGCTACTTGAAGTTCTCCAACGGGCTGGTCTGATGGGGGAAGCATCAGGATTCTGGAGCCTTGGGGAGGTGAGTGGGAAGGTTGGAAAGCTCCCAAGTGAGCCTGATGTCCACATGAGATCCTAAGAGGGTTCAGGCACCCAGGCCTAGCACCAAAGACCACTCGCTTGGAACCCAAAGAGATTATTCGTCCCATCTCCCACCTTCTGGTGATGATCTCAGGAATGAAGGCCCGGGCTCGTGTCATTCCCATCCTCTCCCAGTGCTGGGACTCCGTTTTCTCTTGCCTACCCAGTTCATGTCCTGCCTTTCTATTCAATAGATTCTATTTCTATTCAAGCGGAAGCTTCTAGAGCAGAACTTTTTATCTCAACCTGTTGCTCTGAGATGAAGTTTCCAGATGGCCAGTCTCTTCAAGAAGCATCACTGTAGCTTCGGTTCTGAACGTTCTAAGCCCAGGAGCCTTCCCTGCTTTGTGGCTAGCTAACCCCTTGGCCGCGTCGTCCTTCCCTGCCTTCAAGCCCATCCCTTCTCCATGTCTCAGTTGATTTTCCCCATCCTAACCTTTTCTCCCTCCAGCAGGATCTTGGTTACTCTTTCATCTGTCCCCATCCCCAGCTTCTCTGTGTGTGTCCCTCTGTCCCTCCCTCTTGCTCAGGAGAAATGTGACCCGATGAGTTGGTTTGAGAATGCCTGCCAAGCCTTGCCTCTTCTCACCTTCCCTTTTCCTCTTCTGCAGGAGGAGGCTCCTGGCTCAGCACCTGACCCTCCCGGTCTCCCCGGGGCTGCCCTCGTCTTCCTGGGTCTTCAAGCCCTGGCCTGGCCTCTGACTGTGGAAAATGAGGGGGTCTCCTCTGGACATACCACCAGCCCATGGCATGAGAGGGACAGTCAGGCCTCTGACAATGGAGTCTTGTCCGGCAGCAGAAGCTTTCTCACAGAGGTAAAAAAGGTGGCCATTCCTCAGGAGGGAGGCCTGGACCCCGAGCCCCCTGAACTTGCCGGAGGAGTTACAGAAGTCCTGGAGAGCCAAGCCCTGCCCAGTGCAGCCCAGTGTGGGCAAGACCTCCAGACACCAGAGCTTCTTTATCGGGCCTCTCCAGTCACTTCCCTTTGTAGGGTTGACACCAGGGGCTGAAAAGCCAGTCACAGCTTCAGCAGGCAAAGCTGTGTGGAAACAGAGGTGACTCCAGGCCTGATTTTTTAATCTTCTTTCTCTAGGCCAACTTCCCCAAAGACTGAGCTCTGGCTTTGACTCTGCCCTGCCTGGCCCTGTGCTTGGTTCTGACACTTTCAACCCTTCTCTCTAACCCCTGTCCCCCTCCCGAGCCTGTTCTCCCTACTGCTGACAGGCCTCAGGGCCTCCAAACACAGACAATTCCCAATTTTGATGTGCAGTGCTGAGAAGAGTCTAGAAACACGCCCTTGCTGTCTAGGCTTCTACAGTGAGGTGGGCATGGGGGTGAGGAGGGCAGTAGCTCATGGTGTTTTGCATCTCCTGGGTAAAAAGCCTGACCTGTGAGGAGTTAAGTGGGCCAGAAGTGGTGGAAGTTTGAGGAGGAGCCCAGGAGAAAATGAGCAAACCACATACTGCACAAAGGAGTCTCCCTGAGACTTGCCTGTAGTTTAGTGGGCAGCAGAACAATTCACCCTGTGAATCATCGCTCCTTCCTCCAGTCTGAGGCAGAGCTTGCTCTAGGGATGTCAGCTTCCTAAGTGCTTAATGCAGAGTTGTTCAATCCAGAGAGGCTGAGTTCCCAAGGCCGCTGTGGATGGAGTAGGGCATGAGAAGGGCCCCTGTCACTGATGAAATCTAGTTAGAATTTCCAGCCACTAGCCTCTCCGCCAATGTCCCAGCAACAAGGCCAACAGACGCAGGAGCCCAGGACAGTGATGGGCAAGGGAAGGGAAGTTGTGACTTGTCTTCCTGTCCTCCTTATTTGAAAGCCTTGTTTCTTTCTTGCTTTGGGGTCTAGCAAATGCAGAGGAAGGAGAGGAACCTTACGAGCGTCTACCCTGTTTCCTCCAGGGCCTGGGGCCGTCCTCCCTGCATAGCCGGGCTCTGGCTTGATAAACCAAGCCTCCAGATTTGGAGGTCTTCCACTGGGTTTTCTATCCCTGAGCAGGTGGGAGTGGGAAAGGACCCTTCATGGTTCTGAATCCCCTCCCTTCTTTGAAGACCTCCTGGAAGAGTGGGGAGGGAGGGAGAGGTGTTGACTTTGGCTTCCTTCGTCCTTGGATTTCGGTTCTGAGGACTGAGGCCCCTTTCTTAACCCCCGGGGTCTCCCGTGCCAGTAAAACCCTCAACTGTGCCCCGCTTTTCCTGGATCCCTGGGTCTGCAGTCCATGCAGCCCGTCCCCGCCCCCCACCGCCCCAGGCTCCTGGAAGCAGTCAGGACTCAGTGCCTTGGGAAAACGAGAAGGGAGGATAAAGCCCAGGACCCAGGTGGCCCTGGCCCCAGGTCTGGTGGCTTCAGGTGAGGAGACAGGGACAGCTGCCGAAGCCTGGGAGAATGGAGGGTATTTCCCATCCTTAGGAGCAGAACTGATACTGGGCTACTTCCTCTTTTAGGGCCCTCTGACGCACCCACTGTCCCCTCTGCCTCCCCCTCATTTTCCTTACTTCCGTAGCACATCTTTCTTCACCCTTGGGCCCTGAGCCCCACCCTAAGACTCTACAAGCTTCTGTTGAGGGCTCTAAAGTGGTAGCTTCCAGCTTGAAACAATTCAGAAGCGATGCCTAGAATTCCAGGCACGGTCTGGTAGGCTGGGCACCCAGACCGACCCATGGCCATGCCAGGGCCTTTCCCAGCACCTCCTCCCCCCCCACTTTAAGATCTTCATTTCACCAACCCTAAGAGCCCAGACTGGCCCCTCCCATCTCCCCTGCCACCCTGCTCCCCTGTGGTGCCTTTGCCAGGGCTGTTCTCTGGCCTGGATATTCTCTTGTTCCCCCTTCCTCCTCTCTCCTAGTCAATCTAGTCTCCACAGTGGGACTCAAGTCCCATCTTTTTTCATGACTTTGCTCAGGGCTCGAGACTTGAGACCACCTATTCTGATCCTAATTGTAGATGGCCACGTTTCTTCCCTTTGTGCTGTTTCTCTATGGCTGAGCCCTCTGTGGGCAAGTATATGTCCCATAGGTCTTTAGTAACCCCTGAAATGGGCACACCTAGAAGGGTACTCAGTAAATGCTTGCCGGGTAGAGAAGAAACGACCAATGTGGCATGAAAAGCCTAAAAAAGATGCCCGGCTACCCTGAGGAGGAACAGAGACTGCTTGCACGGTACACAGTTTACAGAGTTCAAAGCATTTTCATGCATGTTACTGTGTTTTGAGCCATGTAGCAACTTTGTGGCACAGAGATTATTCTTGGCCCCATTTTACATATGGGGAGACTGAGACTCAGAAAAGCAGCATGCTTTGCCCAAGGCTCCACAGCTGGCCACTGGCCACACAGGAGTTGAGCAGAGTCTGTGGCTTCCTGCATGCAGTCTGAACTCAGCTTAGCAGGGTGAGGACTGAGTGCTATAGGATAAGGTGTGGTTCTGACTGTGCCTTGTCATGCTGTGTGGCCATAGGCTACTCACTCCACCTCTCTGGGCATCTATTTCAATCTGGAAATCAAAAGATTGGACTATTTCTCCAAAGCTCAACCCGGCTCTTACCTATAGGAAAACAAGAACTTTGCCTGTTTTTTAAAAATATCTCTGCATCTTCAGTCTTTAGTATATGGCCTGGCACACAGTAGGTGTTCAATAAACAGTTAAAAGCTGCAAGTACAAAGTGTTGATACAACTTTCTAATTTAGGACATGGAGGTTGAAAGGAGACTGCTGCAGTTTCTCTGGACCCCAATGGTCTAGGATTCTACATATTGCTCAGTGTGTCTTGACCCTGTATGTATCTGACCAGATTCCAAGTCTAGGCCACTCCCAACAAATCGTTGTTTACCTCCAGGTAAAGATTTCTGAGCATATCTTGGTGCAGAGCAGGGGCTCCACCCACACAGCTCACTTCATCCTCACAGCCTCCTGGGTGAGGAACAGAGGCTCAGAGCACAGTGAACTGATTGCCTCAAGGCCAGGCAAGAATTCATGTTCTCTTATAATCTTTTATTGCCCACTTCCAGCCTCAGCCCAAGCCAGCAGCTCAGGCTGAGCTGAAAGTGGGCAATAAAGGATTATAAGAGACATCCTCGACCTTCAAGAAACCAGACTCCTCCCTCCAGTTGGTCTCTAATCTCTTTTCTGGGTCTCCTGGTATGGAAAGAAGGCCTCTCAGGAGTCCAGGCCTCTCCAGGCCCCAGCCTCTGCTTGGTGCTTCTCTCTGGCCCTTTTATTTTTTCTATCTTCCTTGACCTCCAAATCATCACATTTTTCCTGTCCTTCGTGCCAGCTCAAATTTCACTCCTCCAGAGAGCTTTCTTCAGGACCTATGGATCTTGGTCTCTTCTGGTTCTAATTACAAATGCTCTATGATAGTTGGGTGCAGTGGCTCATGCCTGTAATCCCAGCACTTTGGGAGGTGGATGTCAGAGGATTGCCTGAGCCCACAGGTTCCAGACCAGCCTGGGCAACATGGCAAGACCTCGTCTCAACAATAAATTAAAAAATGAGCCAGGTGTGGTGGCGCATGCCTGTAGTTCCAGCTACTTGGAAGGATGAGGTAGAAGGATCATCTGAGTCCAGCAGGCTGAGGCTGCAGTGGCCATGAGCTGCCACTGCACTCTAGCCTGGGTGACAGAGTGAGATTCCAACTCAAAAAAAAAAAAAAAAAAAATTACTCTATGACTCCAAAATTTTCTTACTGATCATTTCCTTGCATTCATTTCTTCATGTATCTTCTATAATATGCCAGGAACTGTGCTGGGCATTGCGGGGGACCTAGTGTCTCTTTAGATGAACCTTGCTTTCTCCTATTTGACATGGACTTCTTGCAGGCAGAATCAGGTTTTCTACCTCTTCTGGGTTCTCTAAGGTACCTTGCATGACTCTGGTCATAGCCAGGAACGTCTTAGGAAATTATGTTGAAATCAGTCTCATCAGGGCATCTCGGATGTTGCCTTATCCCCGGTGCATTACTGAAAACCAAAGCTTTTGATTTTCCCCCATTCTTGGCCACAATCCATTCTGTGCTCGTGGTCAGTTGCATTTCTAGAGACAGAGCACACAGATGGTGATTTTTCTATCTAAGGGATGACCTAAGGAATAATCCAAACCATGACAAGGCTGGGAGACAAGGAGAGGACTCTTCTCTCCTCTAGTTTCTCCTTCGAGTCTTAATGACCTTGTCCCATGCCAGTGGCAGGAGGGGACCAGGTGAGAGGGGCCAGGAGGCCAGAGCCCGTGGTGGCCCTCTTTCTGCTCCAGGGGGCTGAGAAACTCAAGGTATGAGCAGATGGGAGGATCATTTTTATATTTTTAAAAACTCCTTAGTGATAAAAAACCATCTAGAAGCAGTGGTATCTGAGCAGAGCTGGTAGAAAACAGGAAGTCAGTGGCCTTGTAGATTCTCACACATGGAGACCAGAAGTGAAAATGTTCTGCCTACCTTGAGTAGCAGCAGGCTGCCAAAACAACAGGTGGGGAAGCTCTGGAAGCCAAGGCCTTGGTGGACTCCCTGTCTCCTGGAGTTTTATCTGTAGAGCTATGGGGGTTGTCTCCTCCCCAAATCAGAGGATGAGGATTCTCACATACAAGAAGGGAGTCCCTTGGAGAGAGATGGGTGAAAATGTAAGAAGCCTCATCCTCTTTTCTAGTCCCAGCTCCTTCCTTTGGATCTGGTGAGCTCAAGCTCTCTGGGCCCCAGGTGCTGTGTTTGTGTAAGGCTGCCATTGGACTTGAGGACTCTTGAGGTCTCTGCCTGCTCTGAGGCTGTTTCAGAGTTTGGGTAAATTTGGTGCTGGGGTGGGGTGGGGTGGGGGTGGGGGAAGGAGGTGGGTGGAGACACCTTTGTGTGTGTGTGTGTGTGTGTGTGTGTGTGTGTGCGTGTGTGTGTACTGCAGAGCTGAGCCAAGGATCATGTCTGGTCCCATCATATTCCCAGTGGGCCTGCCCAAGGCAGGTGCTCAATGAATGTTTGCCCAAAGAGTGAATGACTGCATGTTGAATGTTTTCATGCTCCTTTGCCCTGCCTCCTGACCACATCCCCTTGCATGAGTCTTCCTGTTTGGTCTGCAGCCCTGAGTCCTCACAACACCCAAGAGTTGTAGGGTGAGGACACCAGCAAAGGAGATTAGTGTGACTTAATAAGACTAAGCTACGAAGATCACAGACCTGAAAATAAAATTTAAAAGTATACTTCTGTACAGCCTGCCTTCTTTTAGGCTCACTCTAATGTCTCTCAAATGTCTGTTCAGCCTGCAGCTACCATCACCACCATCCATTTTGCGGATGGTGCTCTTTTTTTTTTGAGTTGGAGTTTCACTCCGTTGCCCAGGCTGGAGTGCAGTGGCACACTCACGGCCACCGCAGCCTTGGCCTGCTGGTCTCAGGTGATCTGTCTTAGCCTTCCAAGTAGCTGGAACTACAGGCACATGCCACCACTCCCAGCTAATTTTTTTTATTTGTTGTAGAGATGAGATCTTGCCAAGTTGCCCAAGCTGGTGTCGAACCTGTGGGCTCAGGCAATCCTCTCACCTCAGCCTCTCAAAGTGCTGGGGAAATAGGCGTGAGCCACTGCACCCGACCAGACACTGCTCTTTCAAAAATGACGCTTCTAACTAGTGCAACCTCTTTGGAAGACAGTATGGTGATTTCTGAGAGAACTAGAAATTGACCTTCCATATGACCCAGCAATCCCCCTATTGGGAATATGCCCAGAGGAACTCAGATCATTCTACAAAAAAGATACCTGCACACACATGTTTGTTGCAGCTCTGTTCACAATAGCAAAAACATGGAGCCAACCATGCTGCCCATCGAAGCTGGACTGGATAAAAAAAAATGTGGTGCATATACACAATGGAATATTATGCAATCATAAGGAAGCACAAACATATGGACTTTGCAGCAACTTGATTCATTGATTCTCATGGCCAGAAGCTAGTGGGAACTTTTTCAAAACCGACTTTGTGAAACGAAACTCTGGACAAAAACAGAAATGCTTTAGGGCTCCAGGGCACAAGTGAGGTGCAAGTTTGGAGACGGTGCATTC
>CAUYQG010006183.1:0-12540 GCA_963574415.1 Tarsius wallacei
AGGAAGACAGACTGACAGAGAGGAAGAAATAAAAGAAGAAGGAAAAAGATGAAGGAGAGGGAGGGGAAGGGAGGGGAGGGGGAGAGGGACAGGGAGGAGAGGGGAGGGGAGGGAAGAAGAGGAGGGAGAGGAGAGGAGGGGAGAGGAGGGGAGGGAAGAGGAAGAGAAGGGAGGGAAGGGGAGGGGAGGGAGGAGGGGAGGGAGACAAGAGAAGAGAATGGGGGTCAAACTTCTCCTTTACCAAGAAGTCACTCCTGCAGTGACTAACTCACTCTCAGGACAATCAGATCAATCCATTCATGAAGGCGCTGCCTTCATGACCTAATCACCCCTTAAAGGTCCCACTTCTCAACACTTGCATTGGGAATTAGGTTTCCAGCACATGAACTTTAGGGGACACATTCAAGTCATAGCGCCACTATTCTATTTTCTGTCTCTATGAACTTGCCTATTTTATATTTTATATCATATAAGTGAAACTGTACAATATTTGCCCTCTTATATAAGGTTTATCTCACCATAATGTCTTCAAGGCTCAGCCATGTTGTGGCATGTGTCAGAACTTTATTCCTTTTCATGGCTGAATAACATTAAATTGTGTGTACATACCACATTTTGCTTATACATTCATCTGTTAATAGATAGAAGTTTCCAATTTTTTCCAACTTATGGTGAATAATGTCACTACACTGACAGATACAGACACATTTTCATGCAACTATCTGTTGGAGTCCCTGTTTTCAGTTCTTTAAGGGAATATCCCTAGGAGTGCAGTTTCTGAGCTATATGATAATTCTATATTTAACTTTTTGATAAACTGCCAAACTGTTTTCCACAGCAGCTGAACCATTTGCACTCCCACCAGCAATGTGTGTGTTCCAATTGTTCTGCATCTTTGTCAACATGTGTTATTTTCTGGATTATTTGTCTTGCTTTGTTTTATTTTTAAGATAGCCATCCTCATAGATATGAAGTGGTATCTCATTGTGGTTTTGATTTGCATTTCTCTGATGACTAATGGTGCTGGGTATTTTTTCAAGTGTTTGTTGTCCTTTTGTATATCTTCTTTGGAGATATAGCTATTCAAATCTTTTGCCCACTTTTATTTTGGGTTGTTTGGTTTTTTATTGTTGGGTTGTAAGAGGTTTTTTTTTAATATTAAACCCTTATCAGATATAAGATTTACAAATATTTTCTCCCATTCTATAGGTTGTCTATTCACTCTCTTGATAGTGTTCTTTTAATCACAAGTTTTAAATGTTGATGAAATCCAATTCATCTACTTTTTCTTTTGTTGCCTGTGCTTTTGTTGTTATATTTAACAAGTCACTGTCAAATCCAAGGTTACGAATAATTGCCCCTATGTTTTCTTCTAAAAGTTTTATAGTTTTAGCTCTTAAATGTAGATCTTTGATCTACTTTTAGTAACTGTTGTATATGCTTTACGGAAAAGGTCCAAGCACATTCTCTTGTGGATGTCCAATTTTCCCAGCACTGTTTGCTAAATAGATTGTTCTTTCCCCCATTGAATGGTCTTGGCACCCTTGTTGAAAAGCAAATGATTATATATGACAGAACTTATTTCTGGGCCCCCTGTTCTATTACATTGATCTATCTATGTGTCTGTGATTATTCCTGTATCATACTCTTTTGATTACTGCAACTTTGTAGTAAGTTTGAAATTGGAAAACATGAATCCTCCAACTTTGTTCTTTTTTCCCCCCAACTGTTTTGGCTATTCAGGATCCTTTGAAATTCCATATGAACTTTAAGATGAGTTTTTCCACCTCTGCAAAAAATAAAACACTACTGGTGTTTTGATAGATATTGTCTTGAATCTGGATGTCATTTTGGGTGGTACTGTCATCTCTACAATATTAAGTATTCCAATACATGAACAAAGGATGTCTTTCTATTTCCTTTACTTAATTAATGTAATGTATTACATTGATTGATTTATTTAGGTCTTCTTTAATATGGTTTATTAATGCTCTGTAGTTTTTAGTGTATAAGTCTTTCTCCTCTTTGGGTAAACTTACTCCTAAGTATTTTATTCATTTTATACTATTGTAAATGGAATGGTTTTCCTAATTTCCTTTTTGGGTTATCTTTTGCTGGTGTATAAAAATACGACTGATTTTTTCATATTGATTTTTGTGTCCTGAAACTTTGCTGAAGTAACTTATTAGCTAAAATATTTTTGTGGATTATTTGTGGTTATTTCCATATAAGATCATGTCATCTGAAATAGAGATGGTTTTATTTCTGTCTTAGTCCATTTGGACTACTGTAACAAAATGCCATAAACTGGGTAGCTTATAAACAATAGAAATTTATTTCTTACAGTCTGGAGACTGAAAAGTCCAAGATCAAGGTGCCAACTGATTCACTGTCTGGTGAAGGCCTGCTTTCTGGTTCATAGATGGCATCTTCTCACTGTGTTCTCACATGGTGGAAAGGGCAAGGTAGCTCTCTGGGGTCCCTAATCCCATTCATGAAGGCTCCATCCTCATGACCTAATCACCTTCTAAAGGCCCCACCTCCTAACACCATCACATTGGGAATTGGGATTTAACATATAAATTTTGAGGGGATACAAGCATAGCACTTTTCGATTTGGATATCTTTTGCTTATTTTTCTTTCTTAATTGCTCTGGTTAGAAATTTCAGTACTTGAATAGAAAAATATGTAAAAGTAGATATTCTTGTCTTGTTCCTGATCTTAGGGGGGAGAGCCTTACGTTTTACCATTGAATATAATGTTAGCTGTGGGATTTTCATATAAGACTTTTAACATATTGAGGAAATTCCCTTCTTGTTTTGATCATGACAGGGTGTTGGATTGTCAGATGCTTTTCTTTATCAATCGAGAAGATCATGTAGTTTCTTTTTTTTTATTTAATTAATGTGGTATATTACATTGATTGATTTTGATATATTGAACCACCCTTGCATTCTTGAGATAAATCCCACTTGGTTATGATGCTGAATCTCTTTAGTACGCTGAAGAATTTTATTTGCTGGTGTTCTGTTGAGGAGTTTCACATCTGTATTCATAACGAATATCGATCTGTAGTTTTCTTGTAGTGTCTTTGTTGAGCTTCAGGATCAAGAAAATGCTGGCCTTACAGAATGAGTCAGGAAGTTTTTTTTCTCTTTAGTTGTTAGGAAGAACTTGAGATGATTGGTGTTAATTCTTTTTTAAATTATTGGTAGAATTCACCTGTGCAGACATCTGGTCCTGAGATTTTCTTTGTTGGTAGGTTTGTAATTGCTAATTCAGTTTCCTAATTACTTGTTATTAGTCTAATCCGATTTTCTATTTCTTCCTGAGTTAGTTCATATGTTTCTGTATATGGGAGTCTTATCTATATTACCCCCACTAAATCCTCTCAATGTCCTTGTATTGTAGGAGAATTATTACCTCACCTTTATTGATCAGGAAATTGAGGCCTAGAAACAATAAGGAATTTGCCCAAGGCCCTAGAGTCAGTGAGTGGCAAAATCAGTCTTCAGACTCAGGCTGGGGACCTCACACTCCTGTGTTATCCTGCCTCTCCACACAGTGTCTTGGATGATTCTCCCAACCCTTTGCCCCCTCCCCAGGCAATGCACAGGTCTATTCCCTGATCCCTTATCCATACTCTGCCTTTCTCCCCCAACAGTGCTGGCCTTAAACTTCACCCCTGACACCTAGGCCCAGGCCTCCTGCCCCATCTGCTTTCAGAAGCAAACACTGGGGTAGAACAGACCTCTGTGTCCACTTCTGCCAGCTTCAGTTGAAGCCTCTGAACATCTCCAGCATGGATATAGCCCCAAAGGATATTTCCTGCCCCAGCATGTGCTTGACCCTGAAACACTTTCCATCTGGTCAAGAAGTCTAAACTTTTAACAATCCTGGAGTCAAACGGACCTGGTAGTGAATACTAGCCAAGTCCCTTATAGCTATTGCATCCTAATAAGTTCCTTAACATCATTGCCCTAAGTTTCCCCACATATAAAATGACATCCTCCAGTTCACAAGCCAATTGCAATCCATGTAAAGGGTCTGTCACAGCACCTGGCATGTGGAAGTCACTCTGCACATACTAGTTGTAGTCATTTAATCCTGGCATACTCTGTTGCCTCTCAGCTCATCTCCCCCTTGCCTCTCTCCCTGGTATCCTGACCATAGGCTACACTCACTGCTTAATACCCTGCCACTCACTAGGCCTTTGGCCCTGTCCCTTAGCACAAGAGCAAAGCCAGTCTCACACCTACCCTGCTATAAGCATTACTTGCAACATTGTGCTAATCTCCAGGCCCCATTGCATCAGTGTGCCCACACTTGGTGCCCAGCTGGCACTGAGGGTAGTCAGGGAACAGGCCAGTGGGGGAAAGGCTGGCACTTTGGGTTCCCTAGCTTCCTGGCTGCCACTTTTCTTTCCACGGGACTAAGGGGTCTAGCAGTTTGGCCCATTGACCTGTGATCCTCTATCCTTTGGAATCTGGGCCTCTGAGTTTCTATGCAAAACAGCAGATAAGGCCCAATCATTCTTATTTGAACTTGATTTTCAAATATTACTCCTTTTATACACACTTATTGCTGGAAAATATAGGAAATACAGATAACCAGAAAGACAGCTATATAAAAATCATTCATATTTCCACCATCAAGATAATCTTTGTTACCATTTTGCTGTGTTTCCTCCCATATGTATATTATCTGTATCATAAAAACTTAGTAGCTTGACCTTAAAGTGTACTATGGTGACAAGAATGTTACATCACACTGTCCTCTATCTGGAACATATGATGAAAGATAGAAAATGGCTTCTAAACTAATTTGTCCTATAGTAATAAAATTTTATTTTATGAAATGCTTAAAAAAACTTAGTGACTTGAAACAACAAAACCTTATTGTCTCACACAGTTTCTGTAGGTCAGGCATTCAGAAGCAACTTACGTGGGTTGTCTGGTTTGGTGTCTCTCCTGAGGTTGCAGCCAAGGTGTTGGCTGGGGTTGTAGCATCTTAAGGCTTGACTGGGGCTGGTGGATCTGCTTCCAATGTGGTCCACTCACATGGCTGGCAAGCTGAAGCTGCCTATTGGCAGGAGGCCTTACTTCTTGATGGACTTTCCCAGATGTCTTGGATTCCTCATGGCATGGCAGTTGGCTTCCCCAGAGAGGGACAGTGCAGGCAAGAGCAAGACAGAAGCTACCATATATTTTATGGCTTAGCCTCCAAAGTCACACCACATCATGTTTGCATTATCCTAATAGTTACACAGGCTAGATCTATTTAGCATTGGAAGCAACTATACTGTGGGATGAATACCAGAAACAGGGCTCTTTGGAGGCCATTTTGGAGGGTGCAGTCCCTTTAAACAGTATGTCATGAATGTATTTCCATGCCATTAGAAGCAGATCAATCTTACCATTTTTAATGACTGCATTTAAATGTAGCATAATTTATCTAACCAATCTCCTGCTGTTGGATATGTGGATATGTCCCACTTTTTGATACTAGAAAAAATAATTTTGAACATCCATCACTGTACTTGTCATATTATTTTCTTGTGATAAATGAAGAAGAAAACCAACTCACACGTGTTGATCAGATCCTTGAGCAACCAAGGGACATGGATATCACAGGAACATAGATCAGGGTCTCTGCTGACTGTGCTTTTCTCTTTTCCTCCCCATTAAATCGGGAGTTCATTATCTACTGAGACATCCTAGCCCATTGCTGCAGAAATAATGTTCATATAGTCTCCTCAGGACAGCTCTTGAGACTAAGTTTGTCCTGGTATCCTTCATGAGCCATCATCTGAGGTCTTCTTCTTTCTGGCTGCTCTTCTCTGGACGGGTTCTGGACAGGCTTGCCCAGTCCCAGAACTGTTCCCTGCTACACTGACCCTCACCTCTATTGCAGGCAGACCCATTGGTGTCATCCTTTCCCCTAAAGAGGAGGCATTGAAACAGAACACTGGAGGGCTGGCATAAGGCATAAGAATCTGGTCCTGGAGGATTAACTAGTGTGGGGAAGTAGAGGTGTCGGACCCCTTTCTGCCCTCATAGGTGCCAATGAATGTCAGGTGGTGGGCTCCAAGAGAGAACTCTAGGGGATGCTTGTTGCTCAAAATATAAGCTAGAGAAGGCACTCACTGACAAGCCAGCCAAACTGGAAAGGGGACCCATTTTCCTTAGCTCCTGCCTTTGTCCACACCCTCCACTTCCACCTCCGAGAGAACAGACTGGAGGATTTAGATTTTCCTCACCTGTACTGTGTGCTTTGCCCAGAAGAAGGGTAAGCTGCCTCTTGGTCAGGTTGGTTCAGAAGAAGGTACTCACTCCCACTCCAACCCAGGTATGAGTCATGCCCCCAGCAGCAAACAGTGGCTCAGAGCTAAGGGTTGAACAGGTCAGTGGCCTGTCACATGGGATCTGGTGAGGTCATCTTTGCTCTATTTTGGGAAAGGGATCAACCGTGTCAAGGGCTTTCTCAGAGGTGAGGAGATTCTGGCATTCCAGCAAGGCAGCCTCCATACCCTGACCTACCTGCCAGCTCCTGCCAATTTTAGCAGGGTTTGGCAGGTGCCAGCATGTGTAGGTCATGTTGGGGTGAGGGGGGTTACTCTCAGGTGAGCCCAAGGAGGGGCTGGGGTCAGAGCCTGGGAGACATGGTCTGCACCCCCATGGATGCTCCCAAATTGGATCTTTTAGGCCTGGACTTTGCAGGCATAAAACCTAAGAATGGCTTCCCTAGTTTTTTGCTTATTTTTGATTCAAGGCATTTTGAGACAGGTCAATGATTTACAGTTGAAGGATCCTGACTAAAACATGCTTTTTTGGGGAGAGGATGCATTGGGGGTGGCCCTGGGAACTAGCACCTGCCCATGGCTCTTCTACTGGTCTAGCTCTCATTGGCCCCATGGGACCATATGCACATCTCCAAGCCAATCCCCCAGCCAGGTGGGCCCTTCACCGAATTGGCTAGAGGGCTTGGGCCTGGCCCCTGGATTGTATGGCGTGCAAATCAGACATCTCCACAGATGAAAATCCTCTGGGGGATCTCCATCACCTCCAGGAGCGAGTCCCAACCCTCATAGGGACAGGGCAGGCCTTATCAGTACCCTCTCCCTGACTGCAGGTATTTCAACAAGTGCTCTTGCACCCCAAGGCAGCCTAGTGACTTCCTACCTGCACAGGTCCAGGAATTAAAGATGGCACCTCACTCTCTCCCCTCATTTTGGGCAGCAATCCCAACCCTGCAATCGCAGGGCATGCAGTCTGTCCCGTGGCTCTGTCCCCATGGCTCTGTCAACCCTGACCCCATGCAGGCCTTCTCTGCCCTTTCTGCCCTGCCTCTGACCCCATGGCAGTGGGCAGAGTATTTCAGCAGTCTCTTGCTAAGCTCTTCCTGTGCAGAAGCCTTGGGCTGCCTGCCTCAAGCAACTCCCTGGCCAGGCGCCCCCACCTGCCACAGGCGGGCCTCACACACCAAGGCTGCAGCCACACTCTTGGCCTCAGCAGGCAGGAGCATCTCCACCTCCCACAACACCTACCTCCTGGCCCCTGGGAGAGATGGCAATGGCTGCCACAAGGAGCTAGTCTCAGACAGCCTTGACTCCGGTAAGGGTCACCCCAAGTTAGGGACTTTGCATTGGGAGAGTGGCCCTCAGGGCAGCACCCTTGGTTTTGCAGATTACCAAAACCAAGGTTGGGGGCAGGGGTGATGAGTGGGCGCTAGGTCCCTTGGAAGGTGACTCAAGGGCCTCAGGGGTCCTGGCTAAGGCAGCTGTGCCTGCCACTAGCCCTTCTTCCCACCATCCCCGCTCACTGTAGCTATCCAGCCAGCCTCCCGAAGAGTTCTAGGGAACTTGCTCTGGGGCTGACAGTGACCCAGGACACTGGCATCAGTTACCCAGCATGAGGGTTTTATGAAAGAGATTCTGGCTGCCCAGTGCAATCAGGCTCTCAGGAGCTCTGCACAGCAGTCCCAGGGGTTGGTGGGTCAGAGATTCTCTTCCTCGGGAGAATGTGGGCAGCTGGCCCAAGGTTACTCACTACTGTGTGCTGAGAGCACTGCCCCGATAGCCTGGGGACAGAAGGGTCCAGGTTGCAGCTGGACATATGGACCTGGGATGGGCTCCGGAGCCCTTAGGCCTGCAGCGTTTGCCCAGAGGCTATCCTGGTCCTTCTCTGGGGCCCCCAGCTCCACCCAGGCTGGCCTCTCCCAGTGCTGAAATGGAAGACTTCTCAGGCCACTTACATGGCACTAGAAGGCAGTCCTGCCTTTTTTGCCATGTTCTGGGGATGGGATCTCAAAGCACCACTCACTGCATAAAAGGACCGGCGTCCTGCCTTCAGCAGCCCTGACCAACCAGCTCTGTCCCTTCCACTTTGGTGTCTTTTCACCCCAACGACCATGTCTAGGCCTGTGGCCTTAAGGATTGATAGTTTCCAAATTCACATCTCCAGTCAGACTTTTCTCTGAACCCTGGCCTCACATAGCCAACTGCTACCTGGGATACATCCTTTGGCTGGCAGATGTGTTAACATGCCTAGACCAAGTTCACGCCTCCCCCGCCTGACCTATCTACCCCACCTCGACAAGTGGACCCTCTCCTTCCCAGGCCCTTTTCTCACCCGCCCCCCAGTCTGTCAGCTAATGTTTTGCTGCCCTCCCTTCAGACTAAATCTAGACACTTACCCGCTCCCACCAACTCTGTGCCTATGGTCCCTGCAACCAGGTTGTTGGTACAACCACCCTGTCCCAAGTTGCCCCACTCTGCAGCCAGATGCCTCTAGACCTCTCACTGCCCCCACCCCTCATTGCCCACGGCTCAGCCTCACTCCCTTCTCACCTCGCCGCCTCTTACACATGGAGCAGCAGCTGCCCAAACTCGCTCCTGCTTTCTTCCTCCCCTCCCAACCTGCCCTCAGCTTGATAAGATTCTTTCCTGCCACTCCCCATGTCTTACTCTCAGCTCTGCTCCTGTGCCCCACACAGTGTCTGGCACACAGTGGGCATCCCCTGAAGAGATGTGGGTCAGATGCCCTGCAGGAAATGTGAGGGAGTCCTCAGGTGGGAAAAGCCCTGCTTTTGGTTGTTACCGTGGGCCTGATTATGTGTTCTGTGACCTGTTGGACAAGATCAGTGAAAGAAATTGACCTTGCAAGTCAATTTGAGCTCACATTCCCGAGGCTGCTAGGGGTTGGGGCAGGCTCTGTTCTCCCAAGGCTGAACCTGGAGGGGGGAAGATGGCTTCTCAGGACTCCCCAGGCAACACCCACATTTCTTTGCTCAGGAAAGTCCTGTAAACTTGCACAGACATCCAGAACAAGGCTTGAGGTCTGTCAGAGGGATACCGGTAGCTGGGGTCTGGGCCCCAGGAAGGGCTGGGGACCAGGCCCCTAAACTGGGCAGGAGTCAGCCTAGCTGGGTGGAGGAGAAGGCTTGAAGCTGGTACCTGGGTTCAAATCCCAGTTCTGCGCCCCCTGGCTCTGTGGACTTGGGAAGGGCCTCTGTGTTCACTTTCCTTACTTGTGTGAAATAGAGATAATAAAAGTACCCATGTGTCCTGGGGTGGCTGCAGGAATGATAGGAGAAGGGTGCCTAGAGGGGGCCTGGCACACAGGAAGCATCTGTTGGCCTCAGGGCCTGCTCGTTGGCATGACCCGGGGGTCTGTGAGGCAGGCCTACCTCCCCCGGTTGTGACCCCCAGGGTTATGAGACCAAGCTGGGTTGGAGTTGCCTCCTCTGGTCTTCTATGCTGACCAAGTGCCAAGACGGCAGGCAACTGCAAGCCCCAATACACCCTGAAAAAGGGATGAGGCTCACCTCAAGAGGACACTCCCTACACGAGAGGTAAACTCCCAGTGCTGCCTGTACAGACTGCAACCTCAGAACCTTGCAGGACCCATTGCCCACGGCTCAGCCTCACTCCTTTCTCACCTTGCAACTCAATTTGAGCTCATATCCCCGAGGCTGCTAGGGGTTGGGGCAGGCTCTGTTCTCCCAAGTTTGAACCTGGAACCAGGAAGATGGCTTCTCAGGACTCCCCAGGCAACACCCACATTTCTTTGCTCAGGAAAGTCCTGTAAACTTGCCCACTGGGAAGAGCATGTGTGAGGGGTCCTCACAGCCCTTGTGGTATGGGCAGCAGAGGGACCCTGCAGCAGGGAGACCTAGCTAGGATGGGGCGCCATATGAGGGCCCTGAGCCCAGGCAACCCCGGCCAGCTCCACCATTGCAGGGCAATAGGCTCTCCAACCCACACACGGTCTCCCTGCAGCCTCAGGGAAAATGCAGGCCTACTTTTACAGAAATCCAGATTTTTGTGTAAAATCTCTATTTTTGTTTCTATCTTAAATAGATTTTGAATGTTGGCAGCCAACTTAAGCTTTTGAGAATATTATACAGGACAAATCAGATTCACAGGCCAGATACAACTTTATTTACAGAAATGGAACCAAGTTCTACCTAAGATCCCATCTTACCTCTTCACTTATGCCCAGATGTGCCTTACAGGCTCTATCTCCTTCGCTGGAAAGGCCACAGAAGGCCCCGTGGCAAGGGTACAGCCATAGGTCTTTGAGGACAGCCTGGATTATTCCACAGAGTGCTGAAGACATCTCCAGAGGTGTGATCTGCAGGGACAGACAAAAGGCAGGAGGGAGTGCATCCTCCAACCCACGCCCAAGCTGCAGAATGGTGCCTGCTCAGTCAACATGAGCATTGGATTTTGTGTCTTTTGTCACAGACTTTATCAGTCCCATCCTTTTCTTACCTTCCCTGGATTTAAATGTGCATTGTGTGGAATTCCTGCAGGACTCTTTCTGAAGAAAAGATTCTTAGAAGAGAAATTGCTAGATCAAAATTAAGCTTTGATAAAAACTCCAAATTGCCCTCTGAACAGGTGATATCAGTTTAACTTCCTGCGATGCCTGGAGGGCTGGGGCTTAACCCAGTCAGTGGCAGGACCCCACATGGGCCTGGACACACAGGGGGAAGACTCCAGCCCCCCTGCACTCTGCAGGGTCTTCCCACGCCTGTGATCATGGAAACAACAGCCACCATTTACCTAGTTCTCACCATGTCCTCCAAGGGCTGTGCCAGTTCTCCCCAAGCCCTTCAAGGGAGGCTCACTCAAGGGCCCTTATCTAGGCTGGGCACGGTGGTTCATGCCTGTAATCCCAGCACTGTGGGAGGTGGAGACGAGAGTGTTGCCTGTGTCCAGGGGATTGAGACCAGCCTGGGCAACTTGGCGAGACCTTGTCTCTACAGTGGTGGCACATGCCTGTGGTTCCAGCTACTTGGAAGACTGAGGCAGAAGGATCACCTGGGCCCAGCAGGTTGAGGCTGTGGTAGCCGTGAGAGTGCCACTACACTCCAGCCTGGGCAACAGAGTAAGACTCCAATTCAAAAAACAGAACAAAAGGGCCCTTGTCTGTCTGACAATATAGTCACACTCTGACCAGCCACCCTGGCACAGGCTCCATGCCACTGTCCCCCCACCCACTGTCTCTTCCACCCACCCCCCACCATCACCAAGAGCTCAGACTGAAATGTTGGCTTGGGCTGAGGGGTCAGGGTCCAGGCCCACCACCGCCATGACAGGCTGCCAGGACAAGAGGCAGGGGTGGGGCCCAGCAGGCCTGAGGTCCAGAACTATGCAAGATTAGCATCATTTTTGTTAAGAGCCCACACATGTCTTAAAATTGGGTTCCTCTGAACAGCTTCTTTTTGGGGAAGATGCTGGGCAGGCTGCCAAGGACATTCTGCTAGCAGCCACCAAGTGTGTGGCTTTGGGCACTGGCGCCACCGCAGCGTGCTGGCCGTGGGTACCTGTACAAGTGAGTTCTGTAAGCCTTTTCTCATCTGCAAGATGGGTAGATGCCGACACCTCCTCCCCAGTCTGCATGACAGAATGGAGGGTGTGAGACAGCTGTGTAAAGTACCCGGCTCAGGGCCTGGTATGTGGAGGAATTTAACGAATGTTAAATCTATTACAATTAGTTCCTGGCACAGTCTACACGGGCAAGTGTAGGAAGGAAAGACAGAGAAGGAAAAGGTTATTGCCATGGACTTTTGAGGACAGCCTGAATTTTTCCACAGAGCACTGAAGACATCTCCAGGGGTGTGCTCTACAGAGACAGCCAAGGGGCAGGAGGGGGTGCACCCTCCAATCCATGCCCAGAGCTGTAAAATGGTGCCTGCTCAGTCAACATGGGTGTTGGGTTCTATGCCTTTTGTCACAGACTTTATCAGTCCCATCTTTTCCTGACCTTCCCCGGATTTAAATGTGATGTGAGGGGCTTCGTTAAGAGAAGTGGTTCTTAACTAAGGATTTGTATCCATTAAGCATGCTTAGGACTGCAGGAAACCAGACACCTGACTCCCTGTGGCTTAAGCAGTTAGTTTTTTGCTCCCGTAACCAGCACACGGAGGTGGGTGGATCTGGCATCAATCTGTCTTCTCTGTCATTCATAGTATGCTAACAGCTTTTTCCCTATAGCCTTGTCTCCTCGTAGTTGCAAGATGGCTGTCACAGT
>CAUYQG010006185.1:0-13472 GCA_963574415.1 Tarsius wallacei
GCCTTGGGAGGCTGAGGTGAGTGGATTGCCTGAGCCCGCGGGTTCGAGACCCGCCTGGGCAGGCGAAACCTCATCTCTACAATAAATCAAAAAATTAGCCGGGCGTGGTAGCGCGCGCCTGTAGTTCCGGCTACTCGGAAGGCTGAGGCGGAAGGATCGCCAGAGCCCAGCAGGTCGAGGCTGCGGTGGCCGGGAGCAGCCACTGCACTCCAGTCTGGGCGATGGAGTGAGACGCCAACTCAAAAAAAAAAAAAAATGTGTTCAGATATTGCCAGTGGTGTCCTTGGGGGCAGACTCACACCCTTCGCCAACTGAGAGGATAGAAAGTGCTATCAAACAAATGTTCACAAAAATAAAAATACAATGACATGGTATCAAGATGCTCTTCCTGGGAAAACAAGCAGGCTTCCATGATAGAGAGTGAAGGGAGACTTACTTTGGGTTTGATTATGAAGCAAGGCCTCACGGATGAAGTGACACTTAAGCAGAGGCCCAAGAGATGAGGAGTCTGTCACTTGAGGAATGAGGGACCGAACTTTCCTGACAAGAGAAACTCCCCAATCAAGAAAGGGCTTGGGCTGTTGGAAGAACAGAAAGAGGGCTCATTGGCTGGGGCATGAGGACCAAAGGGAAAAGTGGGAAAGGTGGAACTGAGAGGTGGGCAAGGGCTAGGTTGCTTGGGGCCTGACCAACCATGGTATTCTAAGAATAATCCATGCATGTGTGTGGTGTTCTAAGTAGGAAAGTGAGGGTGCAGACTGATGTGTGAAAGTGATCATCTGCCTGCTGAGTGGCCACCAGCTGGGAAATGATGGTAGTGGTCCAGGCAGGAGGCCAAGGGTGCCTGGAGCCTGGTGGTGGAGATAGAGAGATGTGGATAGATTGCTTGTTTTTGTTGCCTCTCATATTTTGGTCAGACCCAAGGGTTGACAGTACTAGTTCTGGGACCACCTTTACTTTATTCCATAGTATTTATTGAGTGTTCATTGTATGCCTGATGTGTAAGATACTGACCCAGGCAGATCAAAATCTAGTAGAAAGACAGACACAAGGTGTTTATAGGTGCCACAACTCTGTGAGCACAAGGTGTTGAAGTCTGTAGAAGGGAAACTAACCCAGCCTGGCGGAGGAAAGAGTCAGGGAAAACTGGAGGAGGTGACTTCTAAAGTGATTTTTAAGGGTCAGCTAACCAAGTGAAGGGGAGAAGAATGGCTATGCCAGGCCTAACCCAACCCAGCCAAGACCCAGAGGACACCAACAGCATGGCAGGGTAGACACGTAAACCCAGGGCAGCGATGTTTCGTCTCTGCAAAAAAATAATAATAATAACTGGGTGTGGTGGCATGTGCCTGTAGCCCCAGCTACTTGCGAGGCTGAGGTGGAAGGATCACCTGAGCCCAGGAGTTTGAGGCTGCTGTGAGCCATGATCATCAGATCATGCCACTGTACTCCAGCCCAGGTAACAGAGTGACAGAGTGAGACCCCAACTAAAAAAAACGCAAACAACCTAGGTAGGGACAGATGAGAGAGGAGGCTGGTGGGAGCCAGGTCATGATGGCAAATGCCACCTTTGGGGCCCAAGGGGCAACTGGCAGTGTGAGGAAGCAGGAGCAGATGTGTGGGGTCTCCATCACCAGCCTGGTTTACTGCCACGCATCCCTTCTCACTACCAAGGGCACTTTCTAAAGTCCACAACTGCTTAAGACCTCTCCGTGTCCCTTTCACAAGCCTCCAGAGTGAGAGTGTCACCCTACCCTACTCCCGGCACACCGAGCCATGTTTACTTTTACAAACCTGCCACTCTTCCACATCATGTGCCCGCACTCATGCTGGTCCCTAAATCCTAAAAGGAGGAAATACGTGTTCTCACAGTCAATGATTAATATCCACTGAAATAATGAATAACAGGGGATTTCTTTAGTAAACCAGCAGTCACTTAAAATTATGTAGAAATATATGAAAGATAGTCATGATATATTATTAATTATAAAATAGGCCGGATGTCATGGCTCACGCATATAATCTCAGCACTTTGGGAAGCGGAAGCAGGAGGGCTGCTTAAGCCCAGGAATTTGAGACCAGCATAGTCAACACAGTGAGACCTCATCTCTACCAAAAAAAAAAAAATTAGCTGTGTGGTGGTGCATGCCTGTAGTCCCAGCTACTCAGGAGGCTGAGGCAGGAGGATCGTCTGAGCCCAGGAGGTAGAGGCTACAGTGAGCCATGATCATGCCACTGCACTCCAACCTGGGTGACAGTGTGAAACCACGACTTAAAAAAATAAATGAACACAAAAATTATAAAACGGCACAGTATAACCCTAGTACATGTACACGTGTAGTGTGTATGAGGGTATATAACAAAATGTTAACCATGCTTATCTCTAAGTGGACAGAGTGGTAGGGAATTTTAATTTTTATCTTTCATGGAATTTTAAAATTTTCTAATTCATGCTTATTGCTTTTATGATAAGAAGCAAACAACAAACAAAGCTGCTCTAGGGATCTGGCTGCTGTGTTCACAAGAGCAAGTTACCTCCGGCAGGCTACCCTGGCTGCACGTCGTAGACACAGCAGTCTTTTTCTCCTGGAGGGCTGCAAGCGAGACTAATTCATTAAGTGCTTTCAGCCCCGAAGATGACAGGAGCCAGGAAAGCATCAAGTCTTGTTATTACGACAGCCGGTAGCCTTGATGTCTGTGTGTTTATTTATTAACCGGACTTCGTGTATCCATCCTCCCAGAAATCCAGGAGCTTCCCAGTTGACTTTGCCAGGGATCACATCCTTAAAACAGTGCAGCGCATCAGTCAGAGTAGCGACAGGGCCGGCTCACCAGAGGATGAACTCGAAAGAGAATGCTGACGGGCTGGGTGTGAGGAGAGCAGAGTGTCGAGCGGCAGACTGAACTATTGGGTCACTTTCTGGATGCTAACAATGGCTGAATGTGTTTTTTGTGCCAGCCATCAAGCATAGTCTGTAGATACTCTTCCCTTTCACTTCCCCGCAGTTCTGTGAGAAATGATTCCCACTTTAGAGCTGTTGAAACTGAGACTTAGAGAGAATGAAAGACTAGTCAGCAACAGGGCTTGGGCTCTAACACAGCTGTCTCTGCACTCAACATCACCCACTCCTCCGCTTCCCTACAAGACAGATGCTGCTTACTGGCAGGAATTTTAAAGCTTGGGAAATGTCCTATTGATTTTGGCAGGAAGCAGATGCCAAATGCTCTTGTTGAATGGGTGGATGAGTGAATGAACAAAAGAAAGAATGATTTTAAAAGGTCATATAATCATATCAAAGCAGAGAGAGATAATCACATTAGAAACCATGGGTAGCTGCCGCAAATGAGTATAGCAAGGATCCAGTTGTTCTTTCTGTTTCCTACCCAAGATTTACAAGTAGATGCCTATAAAGGGAGTAACCACCAGGAGAGTCATTTTTCTGGGGCTGGGAAGAATTGGGATCATGCTGGGTATGTGGGTCAGCAGTCCTGTCACTGTTGAGGAAGGCGAGGTGCTAGCCTGGCTGAGTTCCCTAGCACGACACTAGATGTCCACTGTTCTCTCTAGCAGATTGCTCTGTTTTTTGCATCACTTATGGTGTAAGGACACAGAGAAGAAGGAAGCCCAAACAGCACATCTTGGACCACTTGTGAGAGACATGCTTCGTTTATTTATTTTATTTTATTTTGTGAGGATTGTATCAAAGAAAGAGCTGTTTTTCTCCCCATGTGCTGTCAGCTTTAGGAACTCTCAAGATTGGTTACGGGGTCAGCAAGTAGAAACTGAGGGAAGCTTTGGCTCACATCTCTCATCTCCTTAGTCATCCTCCTTGCTGTGTGTACAAACAGCTCATGTGTGCCTTTTCCAGCTCTGCATTAGCCAGAATGAAGGCCATCATGAGCAGACCACTGAGGAGGCCTAGAACAGAAATATTTCAGGCAGCATGATGGTCTTTGTCTTCTAGAAGTTCATAGTAATTTTTCTTCTACCTTTCAGAGTTATTAACTGGGACCCTAGTAGCAAAAGACAGACTAACAGGAGAAAAACAAACAGAAGTTTGTAAATATACATACTTCATCTATGCATGGGAGATAGGGGAAATCTCAAAAAGTTTGCTTGGAATTCAGGCTCAAACACCATTCTCAGCTAAAGACAGAACAGAGAAGGGTGTGGGGGAGGCCAGTTACGGGGAGGTGACCAGGAAAAGTACCAGAGTAAGGTTTGCTTTACAGATTTAACTTGGAGCCTTCTCCATTAATAAGACTTTCTTGTAGTTTAGTCATGCTTCTCTTCCTAGTATAGACACCCTTAAGAATGGAGATTTCCTTTGTAGATGTAAATTTCTCCTACAAAAAATAACTTCTGTTTTCAGAGCGTCTCCTGTATCTGCTATTTCTCAAAATAATCAGCTCAAAATAATCCTTATGACAAAAAGGCATATTTCGGCGTAGCACATTCTGGTCTCCTACACCAACGTCTTTAGGAAGAGAATATACACTGACTTGAGGATTACTGAGCAATGTCATTGAAATAACTGCAAAAACTTGTAAGCAAAGGGTCTACAGAACATGGACCCTGGCTAGTTTTCTCTGAAAAATGAGGGCAGTTGGGATGGACTCTACTTTTTCCTACTCTCTTGTTCTAAGAATTTATAATTACCAGCTGAGCTCAGTGGTTCATGCCTGTAATCCCAGCACTTTGGGAGGCCAAGGCAGGAGGATCGCTTGAGTCCGGGAGTTTGAGAACAGCCTGGGCAACATAGCAAGACCTCATCTCTACCAAAAATAAAAAACTTAGCCAGGTGTGGTGGTGCACTTCTGTAGTTCCAGCTACTTGGGAGGCTGAGGCAGAAGGATCACCTGAGCCCAGGAAATTAAGGCTGCAGTGAGCTGTGATAGTGCCTGGGAGACAGAATGAAACCCCAACTCAAAAAAAAAAAAATTTGTAATTATTTAATTACAAGTCTAATAAGGTTAATCAGGAAAGAGAGTCTGACTTCTGAGAAAGGACGTAGGGCACTCTAGAGAACTGTAGCTCAGTCTGAGAGGAGACACAGGGTCCCTGGTGGTAGGTTGCAATCAGTCCCATTTTTCACATGGGAAACCGAGTAAGAGCCAGACCTCCTCCCCACAAATGACAGAGAAATCCTAATGCTTGGACTTGTGCAGTGGTTGCAAGACAACTGTCTTCTTTTGGCTGAGGAGTGGTACTAACCTGGAGGATTCAGCCAGATGTGTAGAGGAGTCTGATGCCTCTCCTTGACCTTCTGTCAGACTTTGGTGTTTCCTTGCCTACTCAACTTGGATTGGGGAGCTACTTTTAAAAATTACTTCTAAAAACTCACACACACACACACACACACACACACACACAGAGTGAGCTCTTTGTGGTTTATTTGGGAAATCATCATGACTCTTGGGTGAAATAGAAAGCTGAACCAAACAAAAAATCTTCCAGGGGCTCAAAAGAAAGAAGAGTCACAGAACTGGCTGGCAGCACTGCAGAAAATAGAACTGATGCAGGCACCCATGTGAGTGTGGGGTGACCTTGACAAGGGAAACACAATGAGTACTCTTATCCTCAGTGTCTCTCTGAGGACATTGGTGTTGTTGCATGTGCTGGCAACAGGCTCTTGTAACATCTGGGCAGAACGACTGGCAAAGACAGTGGAGCAGGTAAGAGTGTACCCATTTTGAGGCCTGGAGAAACTGGGCCATAAGTGGAGAACAAGCCTTGTGTAAAATCCTGTGGACAGGCTTGGGGGTTCCTCAAATAGAAACAGGTTCTCATTAAGTGCCCCAAAAGCTCAAATTCTGCAATCTCAAGGATTTCCTGTTAAACATCATTTCCTTTCCTTCTGTATCCCTTCGGTTGCCTTTCCATGGGAGGCACAGGGTAACCAACTTGCCCAGGACTCTCCCAGTTTTAACATGGAACGTCTGATATCCAGGTAATTCCCTCAGTCCTTGGCAAATCAGGACAGTTGGGCACCCTAGAGGTATGTCACTGCTTCAAAGAAACTCCCGTCATGGGGAGAGTTTCCCCAGGCCCCTCTGGAAGAAGTCTCACAGGGTGGTTTAGAGTGTGGGCTCTGACACATGGCTAGGGTACAAATCCCGTTTTGGGCGTACATCCATGCCACCTGGGGCAAGCCACTTGACCTCTCTGCGCCTCAGTTGCCTCATCTGTAAAAATGAGGAGAGTGACAATCTGCACCTCAAGAGATTGCTGTGTGAATTATATAAATGCAGGCATGAAAAGCACTTTATTTAAAATGGTGCCTGTCCCTTAGGAAGGGCTCAATAGATGTTAGCTCTGATTGTTATTTTCTCAGCATCTGCCTGTGAATGTGTTACCGAGATCACAGGATCTCAGAAGTGACGGAATGCCTCCTCAGATTTCAACTCAGTGCCCCCAAATTTAAATGTCCCCCACGCATTGTGGCACCTCTTTCTGTGTCCGCCTCTCCCCTTTCTTCCTCAACCTACAGCTGCGACTGGTGGAGGGCAGTGGTGGGATTGGGAGTGATGTCTCTGGACAACACCTCTCAGACATAAACATACACACAAGTCATCTGGGCATCTTGTTAAATGTGGATTCTGATTCAGCAGGTCTAGGGTGGGGCCGAAGGTCCTGCATTTCTAGCAAGTTCTCAGGTGACACAGCTGGTCTAAGGACCACTTTGTGAGTGCCAGGCCATACCATGTGTCAGCCTGTGGGAACCTGAGCAAAAGACTGTGGTATTCATGGCCAACTGAAGATGCTAAAATGTAGAGAATGAGTGCAGGGGGAGGGTGGAGGATGCTTAGATATGCTTAGAGTGTTTGAGAGGAGCAGCTCAGGGAGTGGAGAAGCCAGCAGGGCACAGTAACTCTGGGCTTGTATTGAGATCTGTGGTGAGGAGCATTGTGGGTAGTTAATGTTGGCTAAGGGATTGAGCTTGGAGATTTTCTTGCTTATTTTAAATGTTAGAGGTGGTTTGGAACTACTGCTGAAATCACATCCTTCTAGCTCCCTTGTGTCCATGGATTTGCTCTCTAGAATAGGGTGTAGTACCCAGCAGTGCCCAGGACTCACACATGGTGAGTGTGACTAAAGGAAGGTTCAGAACTGCTGGCCTGAGGTGCCAGAAGCCCCCAAAGCTGGTCCTCCAGTCTCCCCATACAAAAGTCCTCACAGTTTTGTGGGATCTGGGAGGGATCCGATGCTTCCTCGGCTTCCTCAGAATTCGAGTCTGACTCTCATTGCTCCATATTGGTGAGCAGACCAAACTCTCCCAGACAGTCTGAGCTCCAGAAATAAGCATTGTCAGGGCTCAGAAAGCAGTACCCTAAATGAAGGCCTCAGAAGCAGTTTCAGAAGCCAGAGTTTTTCTCTGACTTTCTCCTGCATCCTGTCTCTGGTCCCTCGCTCTCCCTAAGGCTAGCCAACTAGAATCCCTCTTGTCCAAGGTGGGCCATAGAAACTAGAACCCCTTTTCACCAAAGCCAGTTATAAAACCTACAACTATGACTCTAAATTTCCCTCCACTTTTCTGAGTAAAAACCGGCCATAAAGAAATGACCTGACCTATTTGTTCGACTGTAGGTCATAAGACTCCCATTCCAAAGAAGACCCTGCCCCACACCCAGAAGGAAGGAGCTGCTCAGAGAGGCCAAGAAGGACCTAGGGCTAAGCCCTGCTGGGTTTCCCTACTCAGTCTAATAACATTAGATCACACCCTTTTTGTCCAATCCTATTCTACACAGCTGTTTCACGCATTGTTGAACCTAAGCATAAAAATGGGCAATTTCCCCTTTACCTTTGGGTCTTCATTCTGAAGGCTCCCATGTATACATGTTAAGTAAATTTGTATGTTGGCTGGTCATGGTTGCTCACCTGTAATCCTAGCATTTTGAGAGGCTGAGATGAGAGGATTGCTTGAGCTCAGGAGTTCAAGACTGGCCTGGGTGACATAGCAAGACTTCCTCTCTACAAAAAAATAAAAAAAAATTATCCAGGTGTAATCCCAGTTACTGGGGAGATTGAGGCGGAAGGATTGCCTGAGCCTAGGATGTCCAGGCTGCGGTGAACCTTGAGCATACCACTGCCCTCCAACCTGAGCGTCAGAGTGAGACCCTGACTCAAAAAAAATTTTTTTTTGGTATGCCTTTTCTCCAATTAATCTGCCTCTTGCCAGGTGATTTTTCAGCGAAACTTCAGAAGGCCAAGAGGAACTTTCCTTGGATCCTACAGCATACAGCGTCCCCCCACCCCCACCTCCCACATTTGAGGTGCACTTTACTCCTTCAAAGCCTGGAAAAGGAGTCCACTCTGCCATCTCTCTTCCTTCCCTCAAGCCCAGGATACTCTACATGTACTAGGGCAGCGATCTGCCCTCTGCCCCTGGCATGTCCAGGTTCCTGAAAAGCCTTCCCAGGAGACATGGGGGAAGGGGCTGGGCATGGTGGAGTCCAGTCCTGCCCGCTGCCGCCGGCTTCCCTTAGGCCAGGCATGCGCTAATTTGGAAAATGGCCTTACGATGATGAGCACCGAAAGCACTCTGCAGACGGGCGCGGGAGGAGTTGGGCTTGGCCTCCCCTGCTGGCCCCACAGCTCAGCAGCCAGCACTCCATCTCTCACACACCCGCCCATGTGCTACACATTTGTATCTGTCGCTTCAGATCCCCCCCGCATGGCTGCCCTTGGCCGCTGGCAGCCTTCTCCTTTCTTCCCAGAATGTTCCCCAAGGACAGCCCAGCCCTCGAGAAAGGGCTCCACTTCTTTTGTTTCTCTTACACGGTGAGCGCCCCCATCCCTAGCTCCACTCCTACCTAGGGCACCTGCCCAGCTCCCTGGCACCCCCTACCTGCAGCCTGCTAAATCCACAGACGTTCAGGGGCTTCCAGACACAGACCCTCTCCCCCATGCCGTTTCCCGGAGTGACTCCCCAGAGGAGGAGTGCGCTCGATGCCCCTCCAGACACAGATAACAGTAACAGCATCCCAGAGTTGTACTATGTTCCTCCGACTTCCACAGCCAGAAGGGACTGCAGAAGGTTCTTATTTTTTAAAGTTTACTGTGGTAAGCACACATGCACACACACCCCCCCACTAAATTTCCCATCCTAATCGTTTTTAAGTGTATGGTGCAGTAGTATTAAGTATATTCACATTGTTGTGCAACAGATTTCTAGAACGTTTTCATCTTAAACAATTGAAACTCTAGGCTGGGCGCAGTGGTTCATGGCTGTAATCTCAGCACTTTGGAGGCCGAGGTGAGAGGATTGCTTGAGTCCAGGAGTTCGAGACCAGCCTAGACAACATAGTGAAACTTCATCCCTACAGAAAATACTACTCAGAGGCTGAGGTGGAAGGATTGCCTGAGCCCAGGAGGTGGAGGCTGCAGGAAGTGGTGATAGTGCCACTGCACTCCAGCCTGGGCGACAGAGTAAGATCCTCTCAAAAAAATAAAAGAAAAAAGGTAACTCAATGCTAATGCCTCCTCCCCCTTCCCTCAGTCCTTGGCAGCCACCATTTCTCCTTTCTATTTCTCTGATTTGGACTACCTTAGCTAATGTCTATGAGTGCAATAATACAGTACTTGTTCTTTTATGAGTGGCCTATTTCATTTAGTGTCAAGCAAGTTGAGGTTTATTCATGCTGGCATAGGGCAGGAGTTCCTTATTTTTAAGACAGCATCATATTCCATTGTATGTAAATACCACATTTTCTTTATCTGTTTATCTGGTGATGAGTATTTGGGTTGTTTCCTCAGAAGTTTTTCTAACCCTTTAGTTTGCAACTGGTCACCTACATAAACAAAGTGACTTGCCCAAAACCACACAATCAATAAGATGTCTGTCTGTTCAGGATTTTATCATTGTCTCCTGGGTTCTGGATCAGTGTTCAGGGTCTCTGGACTGACCTAGGATTCGCTGAAACAGCCCCTTCTAGAAGCCTGCAGGCTGCAGGGGCAGGGACTGGCAGCCAGGCCGGAACCTATGATTATGCCTGCAAGAACGTCCAGCCTTGGCTTTGGTGTGTGGTCGGATGTGTTTGGATGCTGAGTTGTTTAGGATACTAGGGAATTATTGTTAATTTGTTTAGGTGTGTTAATGATATTGTGTTATATATTTTTTAAATGACTTTTAGAGGTGCATGCTGAAATGTTTATAAAATGCTTATAAGTCTGGGTGAAGTGGCTCATGCCTGTAATCCCAGCACTTTGGGAGGCCGAGGCAGGAGGATTGCTTAAGGCCAGGAGTTGCCCAGGAGTTTGAGACCAGCCCAGGCAACATAGTGAGACCTGTCCAAAAAAAAAAAATTAGGTATGGTGGCACATGTCTATAGTTCCAGCCACTTTAGAGACTGAGGCCAGAGGATCTTTTGAGCCCAGGAATTCGAGGCTGCAGTGAGCCATGATTGTGCCACTGCACTCCATCCTGGGCAACAAAGTGAGATACCCAACTCAAAAAACAAAACAAGATACTTGTAAAAATGTGTATAAAGATGATGCCTAGGACATACTTCAAATCATTGGAAGGTATGGTTGAAACAGGGCCAGGGGCTCCTTACACCATTCTCTCTACTTTTATATATATTTGAAATTTTCTAAAATAATACAGTTTTGATCTTAAATTGTTTTTTCATCTTACTTTGGGGAGACCACAGTTATCTCCCACTCTCCAAGAACTCAGCAGACTCTTGCTGAAATAGGAGCATTTTTGACTGTTATCAGTGTAAGTCCTAGAGAATAAAGCGCCATTGGGCAGACAGTGAAAAAACAAACAAGCAAAAGCCCTGCAGGATGTGGGGATGGTGCCGTCAAAGACACAGAGTTGTCATGCCATGAAGGGCTCAGCTGTCCCCAGGGGGCATCCGTGCTCTGGGCCCAAGCCTTCCTTCCTGCCCAGGCAACTCCTCCACCAGAGGCTCCTGTTGGCCATCACTAGCGTCCTGGCTTAGAGACATTTGGGCCACCTCCTGAAGTAAATTTGTTAGTTTGTTCATTTGTTTAAGTATTTATTCATTCACTCATCCCCAATTCTTCCCTTTTTCTAACCACCCACATCCAACCTTTACTATCATTGAATTTGCACCCTAGCTTAAGATGCTGTTATCTTTACTTAGGTTGTTTTTCTTTTTCTTTTTGGTTTTGTTCTGTTTTGTTTTAGAGATAGGGTCTCACTCTGTTGCCCAGGCTGGAGTGTATTAGCACAATCATAGCTCACAGCCTTGAACTCCTGGGCTCAAGTGATCCTCCTGCCCCATCCTCCTGAGTAAGTAGGACTACCATGCCTGGCTAATTTTTAAAATTTTTCTGTAGAGGCAAGGTCTCATTATGTTGCCCAGGCTGATCTCGAACTCCTGGGCTCAAGTGATCCTCCTACCTCAGCCTCCTAAAGTGTTGGGATTACAGGCATGCGCCACCTCACCCAGCAGTTAATTCTTATCTAGATTTATTGCAATACCCCCTAACTGTTCTCCTTCCCACCACTCTTACCCCGGCTGCCTCCTTCCCATCCATTCTTCTCATCACATCATTCATCCCCACATAATTAAACCCAGAGAGACTTCTACTGCTCTCAAAATGAAGTCTGAACTCTGACAGTACCTTACAGAGTCTTGGGAGGTATGCCCACTCCTTCACTATCCAGTCTCATTTTCCACCCCAATCCTTCTCTCCCTGTGCCTCAGCCACCCTGAAATTCTTTCAGTTTCTCAAAAACACCAAGTTCTTTCTCATTTCCAGGCCTTCACACATGCTGTTCCCTCTGCCTGGGATACTCTCTTGCCCCTCCTTGGTGTCTCCCACAGGTCTCAGCTGAACCTCGCTTCCTCTGAGAAGTGCCCCTTGACCTCCTCTACCCCAGCCAGGTTGGGGTTCCTGTTCTGTGTGTACCCCGAAATTCCCCCATCATGGCATGTCACCTCATTTATCACAGGTGTTCAGTAAATATTTTTTGGAGCTGACAGAATATATTTGTTTTTGTAAGAAAGGAAAATATATAGAAGGATATATTGCAACAAGCAGGTCACCGTGCCCCCAAGCCCCCAGATATCTCCATGCCTTCCAAGTCATCCCACAAGTGTTCCCTGGTCCCATGATCATTGAAGGAAGTTTTCCAGGTGCAGCAGGATCTGTTGTGCTGTCCCCTGCTGGCAGGACCTGCTCTTCCCGGCGTGATCTCACAGGCACTCAGATGTTCATAGTCCATCAGCCTCACCTCTCTGATCTCCAGGCCTCATTGGGGTACTCCTGCGGGAACCTCTGCCACGTGTGTCCTCTCCTTTGCAGAATTTCTGTCCTTCCTTCAATCTCTCGCTTTGTCTCTGAAGTGGCCAGTGCTGCCATCCATCCCACCCTCTCCTTCCCTATTCAGGACCTTGTGCCAGCACTGTCCTCCTTTTTCTTGTGTCATTGATCCGTTCCCCTCATCCAGGGCTCTTTCTTTTCTTCTGTCTATACCTGTGCTTGGATACGCACCCACCCCCCTCCCCCCCGGCCCCATGAGCCCTGTAAGCAACGTCCTGGCTCTCTGCTCTCTCCTCACTAGAGGAGTTTCACCACCTCTGAGCCATCGTGGCTCCCCATTCTTCCCCAGCTCCACTGTGGCACCAGTGTCAGTCTTGCCAAAGCCACCCATGCCCATCTAATCACGGATCCTCAGTAGCCTCCTTGGCCGCCCATAACCATCCTCTTCTCTCAAAAGCCATGGCTCCCTCGCTCCACATCTGCCTACTGTGGCTTCTGCTTGTCTATGCTCTGACCCCTCTGCTGGCATGTGACCACCTGTCTGACCTCTGATTGTACGTTTCTTTGAGATTCTCTTCTCTGCCCACACCATCTCCCTGGCTTCTCCAAATGACCCCTCTAGGTGACCAACTCCCAGGTCGCCATCCCCAGCCCCAGCATCTTTCCTGTGCTTATTTTGTGTCTTAGCTTCAAAAAAACCCAAAAAACAAAAGAGTTCCTGAAGCAGCAGGTCTGGTGTGGGGCCCAAGGGTGTGCATTCCCAACAGTTCAAGGTGATGCTGGGACTGCTGGTCACACTGAGAGCCACTTCTTCAGGTGGATGGACTTGGCAGCCATGCCCCTCTAAGTAGCAGCCCCTGCAAACTTTCTTAGCAGTCCTGTCATCCTCCAGTCCCCAGACTCAAGAGCCCACAGTCACCTCTAGCACCTCCCTTTCCTCTGCTCACATCTGGCCAGCCGTCACTGGTCCTGTCACTCTGCTGTCCCTGAGCCTCTCACTTCCATCTCCTTTGAGTTCCTGCTACCCCCACCCTTAGTTTGGGCCTCACTGCCTCACTGTGCTGGCAGAAGTCATTTGCTCACCATCCCCGTCCTCTGGATCGTCTTATCCAGTCTGTGTACCTCCAGACCACTGTCTGCTCAGCTGCCAAGTCCATCCACCTGAAGAAGTGGCTCTCAGTGTGACCAGCAGTCCCAGCATCACCTTGAACTGTTGGGAATGCACACCCTTGGG
>CAUYQG010006188.1:0-11930 GCA_963574415.1 Tarsius wallacei
TTGTTGGTGTTGATATTTAACTTTATTCCACTATGGTCTGAGAAGTTGCATGGCAGTATTTTGATCTTATGAAATTTGTTTATGCTTGATTTATGGCCAAGGATGTGATCGATCTTGGAGTACATTCCATTTGGTTATGAGTAGAATGTATATTCTGTGGTTGTTGGGTGGAGTGTTCGGTAGGTATCTATTAAGTCCATTTGGCCAAGTGTCAAGTTGAGTTTCTGGATCGCCTGTTGATTTTTTTCTTCAATGATTTATCTAGCATTGTTAGTGGGGTATTTAAGTCCCCAGCTATAATAGTGTTAGATTCAATATCTTTTTTTAATTTTCATAGTAGTTACTTTATAAACACTGGTGCTCTGGTGTTTGGTGCATATATGTTTAGGACAGATATTTCTTTTTGATGGATTGAAACTTTTATCTTTATGTAGTGTCCTTCCATGTCTTTTTAAAATTTTGATAGCTTAAAGATTGTATTGTCTGATATTACGATCAAGACTCATGCTTTCTTTTATGATAAGTTCACCCGGAAATTCATTTTCTATCCTCTAACTTTGAGTCTGTGTGCATCCCTTGTGGTGAGATGAGTTTCCTGGATGTAGTCATAGTTTTTTATCCACTTTGCCATTCTGTGTCTTTTCAGTGGTGCATTTCATCCATTCATGTTCAGGTTGATTATTGAGATATGATGGTTTATTCTCAACATGAGATTCTTATAAAGTTTTTTCTTTGTTTCTTTGTTCTCTTTTAACTTTTGGGTTGATGTACGTGTGTGTTTTAAAGTTTGCAGTCATGATGTATTCTATGTTGATTCTGTATTTTCCTGTTCTCTTGGAAATGCATGGTAATTCTTTTTTTTTTCTTTCTTCTGTGCATAATACCTGTTTAGGCATCTCCCGTAGAACTGGTCCATAAACTGCATAATCTCTTAGGGATTGGATGTCTGGGAAGGATTTTAATTTTCCATCACTGATGAAGTTGAGCTTGACTATGTAGTAAATTCTTGATTGAAATTGTTTATCTTTGAGGACTTTTAATATTGGACTCTAGTCCCTTATAGCTTGCAGTGTTTCTCCGATAGGTCTGCTATTTTGATTGTTTTTCACAGTACCTAGTCTCATCCTTCACTCTTGCTACCTTTAAGATTGTTTTGCACCTACTTTGTGTAGGCAAATTACTATGTGTCTAGGGGTTGGTCTTCTCATTTGATGTCTTGCAAGGTATCTCTGTATCTCTTCTGTTTGGATGGTCACATCTCTAGTGAGATGGGGAAAGTTTTCTTGGATAACCAGCTGGATTACTTGCTCCAAGGTGTTCCTCCTTTCTTTTCTTGGGATTCCAATCAGGTGTAGGTTTAGCCTTTTGATATAATTGCACATCTCTTGGAAGCTTTGTTCTCTCTTTCTGAGTTTTGTTTCTGTGTTTGTTACAGATCAGTTTAATTCCATGTTTTGGTCTTCAAGTTCTGAGATTCTTCCTTCAGCTTTATTAATTCTGCTTTGCATATTTGTCAACTGGTTATTTACTTCCTGGATGAAATTTTTTTATGGCCAAAATGTCTGCTACAAGTTCTTTCACTGTTGCATGTTTCTTGAGTCTTATCCACTCTTTCCATCCATTTTCTTGTATTTTGGGGTCAGTTGTTGGTGACTTCCATTATTTGGGCTCTGAGGTCTGATTTTTCAAACATTTTCTCTGTGTTACACTGGAAATTACCTGTGTTCTTCTGTTGATTTTTCTTCATTTATGACAGATCTCTTTCTTTTCTTTTTAGTTCTGTTATTCAGTGGCAGTGGGAGGGGCTTTGACTTCTCATGTTTGTTTGGCCCTCTATTCTTCTCTGATAAGGGCTCTGAATTTGTTCTATTTTGAAACAGGGCTGTGGATGGGAATCTTTGCTATCTTTTGTAGTTTTGGGAGATGAATAAGGTGGAGGATTGGGAGCTGAGATTCAGAAACAGTTTGCAAATCACACTGTTCATCGATTATGGTATGGGTTCCCTGAGGCCTACTCCCCATCATCATTCTATATGATGATGCAATGGATACATGTGTGTACCCACTGAGTCCAAGATACATGAACAACAATGAGGAGAACAGAGATAAGTAGAATAAAATAAGATGGAGAAAAGTAAAAAAAATTAAAAAGTAAAAAAAAGGAAACACAGGAAAAAAAGCAGAAACCAAAGCAAAAAGCAATTATACACATATACACACATACATGCACACACACACACACACACACACACACAAACAAAAACCAAAACAAACTGGAAAAAAACAAAACAAATTAAAGGAACAAAAAAAAACAGAAGAACTGGCCGGGCTCGGCGGCTTAGCCTGTAATCCTACGTTTGGGAGGCCGAGGTGAGTGGATTGCCTGAGCCCTCGGGTTCGAGACCCACCTGGGCAACTTGGCAAAACCTCATCTCTACAATAAATCAAAAAAATTAGCCGGGCGTGGTAGCGCGCACCTGTAGTTCCAGCTACTTGGAAGGCTGAGGAGGAAGGATCACCGGAGCCCAGCAGGTTGAGGCTGCAGTGGCCAGGAGCGACCACTGCACTCCAGTCTGGGCGACAGAGTGAGACTCCAACTCAAAAAAAACCAAAAAACAAACAGAAGAACTGAACACACACACACATGCTTAATACAAAACAAAAGGAGGAAAAAAAAGAAAAGATTAAAAAGGAATTCAAATTAAACCCTCACATATACATTTACACACACAATCTAAAAAAAGAGAACTAAAAACCAAAAACAAACAAACTAAAACTGAAAGGACACTCAATCATTCCCTTACACACATAAACTGTATATAAAAAAATGAAAGAAGAATGAAAGAAAGAAGAAAACAAAAAGAAAATAAAAAAGATGAGGGGAATGCAGATCAAACTCTCACATATACGTTCATGAACAAAGGAAAAAAGAAAAGAAAAAAAACTGTCTTGTGGCAGGTTCTGAAATTGTTCCTCTCAGTTGCTCAAAGGTAAGGCCCTTAGCTGTCTCCTGCAGAGCGACTGCCTTATTCACAATCTCCCCAGTGTCCAGTCAGGGGAAGGAGGAGAAGGTGGTGGAGGTGGGTGGGTTTTCAGTTCTTCCCTCCCACTCTCATATGGTCAGGGATTCCCCCCTCCAGTGGGAAGGCATGGGATTGTCTCTTCCCCAGGTACTGGGGGATTCAGGGGGTAGTGCCCCAGCCAGGCTTATCATGACTGATGTCCAGGCTCTGCCTGAGTTCATTTCTCTCAGTTGTGGCTCAGCCTTGTGGGTCTGACTCAGAAGATTGCTGGGGGAGGATGAGGTTGGGTCAGCCCTGGACTCACTGGTAATCCCTTTGGGGTCTTCCTCATCCTTTTCTGTTCACACCCTCTGTCCCATGACTGAACCAGGGTAGGGTGCGGGGCACTTGAGACTCAGCATTTGTTCTGTCCCTCCAGAGTTTGTGCTTTTGGGGTATTCCCTCTGGGTCATGATCAACCCTTGAGTAATTAATCCACTGGTCACAGAGATCAGGTCAGTCACTGTGGTGAGCATGCTGGAGCACTTTCCTGTCCAGTTTTCAAGATGGTGGCAGGGTGCCTGTTTTGTCTTCTCTAACGAGGCTCTGCCTCTGGTCACCCTCTCTGTGCTCCCTCCACAGCCCTTACTACCAGTATCTCACCAGGCACTGCAGTGGTGAGGCAGAGCCTGGAACCAGCAGTCACTCCTGATAGCTTCTTCCTATGAAGACCTTTGCTGATTTTTTAAATAATAGTGCTTGGCTTCTGCACCTTGGAAAGCTCGAGGGTCCAAGCAGAGTAGCTGTGGCACCAACCACTTCACCAGAAGAGCCCTGGCTACTTGCTCCCAAGTCCTCTCTCACTCAGCCACTCACACACCCACTTACTCACAGACACATACGCAAAATTTTCCATACACTCACTCACTTACGCTGGGGCTCACATAGTCCAACTGGCTCCACTGCTGTCTTCCTTCCTTTTAACTATAGTGCTATTTTTAACAACGAATACTTTACATTTGTTTGTTGAAAGTTATTTAACTTATTGAAAGCATATATTTTGGAGTATTCTAAGGTATATATTTTAGAGCACAAACTTTATAAAGAGCACAAGACAAAAAACAGACTCATATAAGATGTACTACATGAGAAAATGCATCTCATTAGAAAGACAGAATTGAGACACATTCATGAAAAAAAGGGGTTTCTAGGTAGCCATAGGGGAAGAAAGCTATGTCACAGAATCATTCTCTGCCAACTCTATCTTGGGACCCGAGTCAAATAACCCTCACAATTATCTCTAATGTTCTAAAATCAGAAGCAAAATAGATAGGGGGAAAAGAGAAACTGTTAGAGAAAGACAAGTGTAATGGGAAAACTGAACAACTGTAGTTAAGTATTTAAAGCCTCAGATATTCTCTACGGCAAACAGCTTTAATGATGTAAACCTTATTGCAGGGAATGTAACAAACGTCAGATAAGAGCCAGTGAGTATTTTTCAATGGACCTCTCAGTTTCGACTCAGTTCTTTCTTTCTTTCCTCTTCCCAAGGCGTTATGAAATGCACTCACTCGATATCAACACACTTGAAACTTCTAGGAAAAAATTGATGTTTAGATTCTGCTCGTTTAAATACATGATTGAGACAAATGGCAGGCCAGCAATGCAATAAAACAGTGGGCAAAATGTGAAAGAAAACGTTGCATGTATAAGCAACAAACATAGACTAGAAGAAAGCAAATGAAATAAAAGAAAGTGATTGTGAAAAAAAGGACACCAGTAAAATACCACAAAAATATCATTACCAGACTAAGTCAGATTTAGCAAGATCCATCTGAAAATCAAGTTAATATTTTTTTTTCTATTTCTGTGAAGAATGTCATTGGTATTTTGATAGTGATTGCACTGAATCTGCAAATTGTATTGGCAGTATTGTCATTTTAACAGTATTAATACTTCCAACACATAAGCGTGGAATATCTTTTCTTTTGTGTGTGTGTTTTCTTCAAGTTTTCCTTGTATAGCTATGTAGTTTCTTTGGTTAGATGGAATCACAGGTATTCTGTGTTCTTTGTAGCTATTGTAAATGGATCATTTTCTTTTGCAGATTGTTCACTTTAGACATATATAAATGCTACTGATTTTTGTATGTTTTTTTTTATCTTGTCACTTCATTAAATTAATTTGTCAGTTCTAACAGTGTTTCAGTGGAGTCTTTTTTTTCCCCCTTTGGAATAAGATAATGCCATTGGCAAGCAAAGCTAATTTGATTTTTCTCCCCCAATTTGAATGTTCTTTATTTCTTACAATTACCTAATTGGTCTGGCCAGAACTTCCAGTATTATACTGAATAAAAGTGTAGAGAGAGGATATCCTTGTTTCAGAGGCTGCTGAAAGTCATAGTAAAAAACCACAAAAATAAAACAATTAAAGAAATAATAAGAACAAAACAATTTAAGATAACTAATTCCTAAGGTAAAAGATTCCACAAAGAAAGCAGAAATTATACTCAAATAAAATAATGATTTGATTGTATGTACTAATAGTCAAATCTTCTACATTAAAATAGCATGTGATGTACCTGAAAAAAATGACAGAGACTATAAATAGTCTGGTTAAGTTATTGAGCTTCAAAAATAAAGAAAAACAATTTTAAGAGTCTGAATAAAACAATGGGGAAATAATTCAGGTTGGTTTTAGATTTCTTCACATATTTGTGAAAGAAATTTTAAAATGCCTCCGAAGTTGTCAGGACATAGAACTATGGCCTAAAACTATTATAAGCAGTCAAGGATATACAAACATAATTTGATTATAGGTATAATCTTTTGATATTGTATTAATGATCGCCACTATTGTTATGACCGAGTAAGCGAGAAAAAGTTACACCAGCAAGTTGAGTTTAATTAATTATAAATTTATTAAACATGTGGGCCAAGGGTAGGAAGGAAAACGCTTGACAAATTGGAGCAGTTTGCGACAAACTTTTATGGGTACAATGTGCAGCATTGGCTACATAGCAACTTAGTGACCATAGCAACCGTTAACTAACGACTTGGCAACCAAAACGGGAACTTCCATAGTGGAGCTTTGATTAATTTCATGTCAGGTAGGTATAGCCAGTGCCCAGAAAGTTCCTGGAATTCTGCCATTAAGATACAGTGTTAAGGTAATTACATAAAGACGAGGAAGAAGAATCATTATACAATGGAGTTACCTTGGTTAGGTCACTAACAGAATGTAAGAACAGACTATGAAAATGTCAAAGTGTAACATTTGATTGCAGTTAACAAAGCATACAATCACATGGAGCTTATGGCGAAGGAGTTCTGTAATGGTGAGCAGGCAACGGTCAACATAACCTGTCCAAAGGAGACAAAGCTGGGGGTCTGCGGTCATGGGAACGTTACCATAATCACAGGTAGGCATTGATTCTTAGGTCAGGCAGGCAACTAAGATGAAAGTTTTAAACAAAACGGAGTAGGCTGGTTAACATTATTATTTTGCTAGCTCTCATTTCACTGTAACAAATTACCGCAAACGTGATGGTCAAAAACATTACGAGAGTATTCTCTTACAGTTCTAGAGTTCAGAAGTGAAAAAATGAGTCTTATGTGCCAAGAATCAAGGTGTCGGTAGAGCTGTTTCCATGAGAGTTTCAAAGGATAATCAGTTTCTCAAATCTTCCAGCTTCTCCGTTGTTGGCATGACTTGGCTTCTGGATATTTGACTCCAACCTCTTCTTGTCACATCACATTCTCTTCTCCCACACTGTAATTCTACCTCTAACTTATAAGGCCACCTGTAATTACATTGGGTTCACTTGGATAATCCAGAATAATCTCCAAATTTTTAACTTAATCGTGTGCAAATTTTCTTTTACCACACAAGGTAATTTATTCACAGATTCAGGGAATTAAAGTGTGGATCTCTTTGGAGGACCATTATTCGGCCTATTACAGATGATCTCAACATAAAAGAACTAAATCCAATCAATTAAAAGATTGATCAAAATAATATTTCTGGGATTTGATAGACTGTTTTAAAGACACGAGTAGTGGATTTTTAAGTAACTTAAACACAAAATTAAAACTAATCAATTGTATAGTGATCGTGTAAATGCCTCAACACTTGATAAAATAAAAAACGACTTCAATGAAAATGTGGGAAATGGTAGTATAAGTTAACAAAATGTTGATTTGCTTCAGCTATCGTATCAGAATCAATTAACATAGCCTAATATTTTAATGTGTGGTTTAAAACAATGAGTCGAATCCTATCCTTAAAAATAACATTTTTCTTAACTTTAGAGAGTACTCTTTAAGAATTAATATCACATGTAGAAAAACATTTATCTGTTCTCAGTTTAAAGTTTATGTTTCTTTGAAGCTGAAATATAGTTGTATTGTTCTTTTACAATAATAGTAGCAACATACCAATGGTGCTAAAAGAGATTTTAGCTGCATTCTTCACTAAGAAGTTTAAACATTCACAGAACAAGCGATATAAAATGACCTAAGTTTGTGCTATTGTTAAATCTTCTGCTGTAGTCTTTTCTTCCCCCTGCATGTTGCTTTATACTTGTCCCTTGGATTATCTTCGGTTAGAGTCAGATTTTACAAGTAGTCTACTGAAAATGTCGGTATTTATTCTCCAATTTTGTCATCTACTGAGCAAATTCACACAAGAATATTTCATCTGAAACATATGCATTTTGGAAATTTTAAAATCAAACAGTAATTATTCTCAATTCAACACAGTTTATGTGATGAGTTACGTGTGTATATGCGTGTGTGAATACATAACAACTAGATAACATCAATTCTTAACTTTTTCAGTTATTTTCTTAATCATGTTTATATTATGTTAATTATTCAGTTGTTTTTCATACTCAAAATAATGTGTTGTAGTTTTGGATGGCATTGCTTGTATTCTGCATAAATGTTTGCCATAATATTCAAATTTTACTGCAATTCCTGCCAAATGGAAAATTTCCCATAATCATGCTCATAAAGTGGCCTGTCTGATTCATTGATGTTAGACGTCGCATCAGTAAAGCTTGAATCAAGCATTCAAAGACCACATGGCATTACTTTTCTCATTTACATATAGCTTATTTTCGCTAGCAATGGTAATTATAGATTTTAAAAAATCAGATCATAATTATGAATGTTTAATATTATTGTTTAACATGACTTTCTCTTTCTTTGTGTTTACCTGAACTACATAAAAAACCTGCCACATTTTTCTTCTAGATCCAAAGAGTTTAAAACATAAACAAAAGCAGAAACGTTCAAAATAGAATGAAATAAGAAGATTCTATTCATTTCTTTTGTCATTTGAAATACTTAAATAATAGTATTCATTTCCAAATTTTTTTTACCTATTGGAGAGTTAGAATTTCTTACTTGAGCTTAATAAGCTTTAAAAAAGAGTAATTAATAGTAAAATTACATGGTCATATACTCAGATTTGCAATTAGTAGATTCCTTGAGATTTTTTGTTTTTTTGTTTTTTGTGAAACATATCAGTTATATCTAATGCTTCTGATGTAGAACAGAAACACAACATTTCTCTAATTTCTTGATATTTTATATTTTTTCCAAAAGTCTTTTGTCTTATGCAAATAGATTTAAAATTTTTCTTTTATAATGTCTTTCCATGTTCTATTATTGATCATTTTTCTTATTTTTTCATAGTCTTTTTGGAACTCTCAAAATCCATAGCATTTAAAATGACATGTAGGAACATGTCACTTAATATGAATTAGTATTTGTACTAATAAAAGTGTCATTAAAAACAAAAACTGCAATAATGCAATTAGTGGATCATTACATATTACTTAATATTTTATACCAGTGAAATACCTACCTTTTATCATATTAATGGTAAATAACTATTAGTTATTGACAGTATTTCATGAGTGCTATTTATGATATTAATATTCACCAATTGGAAAGTGATTTCAGTAGTTTTATAGTCATTTGCAATAGCAACTCTAATGCAGCTATTTGGGCAAATTATTTTTAGCATTTTAATACTTTATAAATCATATTTTCATATACTTCTTAAGTTTTGCAAGTATTCTAGATATTCATAACTTTACCAATTTTCAAAGTATTGATTATTCATTCACCAAATGTTTATTGGGCATTTACCATGCTCCAGGACACTATTCTAGGTGACACATTCTGGGTGCTCTTGGTGATTATATTAGGGTTATGAGTGGGAACATTATTTTATTTAATAAAAAATAATTTGACATGAGAAAATAATTCAGAACATCAAAATTAGATAATTTAAATATTATTACTTACTTTTTGTCTCTCTGCAAAAGTTACAATCCCTAGAGAACAAGATCATTATCTGTTAACCTTTAAAAATGTAACATCCAGTTTGGTGCCATATCAGAAAACAATGTGAAGAGTTCACTAATCTTCTGTCCTTTTGCTGGGCAACTGAATTACTTTCAGATTCTTAGTAATGTAAAATATGTGACCGAACATTCTTATATAGTTTTCTCATTGTATATTTGCCAGATTTTCTCTTGAATATATGACTATAGGTTCTTTTGTGTCAAAAAGTATGTGGTTAATCAACATTAAAGGATAATATCAAACCATTTGCAAAATTTGTTGCACCATTTAAAACTTCCACCAACAAGAGATAAGATAGCTGGTGAACACATATCTCTTGATGTTGTCAAGAATATCCCTTGATAGTCCTTTTAATTTTGCCTATCAAATTAGTACAAAAATTGATCTCAATGTCATCTTACTTTGCATTTCCCAATCTTCAAGAATGTTGAATAACTCTTCATGTTTGTATTGTCTATATGTGTTTCTTCTTCTATGACATGTTTTTGCATACATTTTGTCCATTCTTCTCTTGAGTTGTTTGTACTCTGTTGGTTGGCAGAAGTTCTTTAGATATTCTTGATACTAACATACTGTTGTTTGCATGTAACAAGAATATCCTTTTCTAATTTATATAATCTTTTCACTTATACAGATTATGTTCTAATAAACAAATGTTTTTCCTTTTTGAATTGTAGCAATTATCAATATTTTATTTCAGTTATTTTTTGTATTTTGTTTAAAAAATATTTTCTACCCCGAAAATCTAAAAAAATTTACTTTCATTTTTGAACATTACTTTTGAAATTTTATTATGTAATCCGTCTGGAATTGATTTTTGTGTGTGGTAGAAGTTCAATTTAACATTCATAAATATAGATAACTATTATTTCCACTCCATGTGTTGATCAGTCCTACTTTTTCTTATGATCTAAAATGCTACTCTATTACATATCAGCATTTCATAAGCACATAGGTATATTCTATTTAATACTATACCAATGTTCATTTTTTAATTGCTGGATTAGGATGACAGTATTTTAATCACTTATTTCATAAATCCTGAGATTGATAATTTCATGCTTCCTTCAGTTCTTTAGAAGTATTCTGGTTATTCACTGAGGAGAGGAGAACTTATTCAGTAAATGGTGATGGGAAAACTGGCTGATCACATGGAGAGGAGTGAAACAGGACCCCTACCTATCACCATGCATAAAAATTAACTCTAAATGGAGCCAAGACCTAAATATAAAACTTCAAACTATAAGAAACTATATGAAGGAGACACCCTTATGGAAACTGGGACTGGCAACCAAATCCTGATCAAAACCCTAAGTGCTCATGCCATAAGAAATAAGATAGACAAGTGGAACTTCATCAAACTGACAAACTTCTGCAAAGCAAAAGGAAGCATCAAGGGAGCAGGGAGACAGCCCACAGAATGGGAAACAATATTTCCAACTGTTTATCTAACAAAGGCCTAACATCTAGGATCTACAAGGAACTCAAATGCACTGAAAGGAAAAAAGCAAACAGCCCCTTTAAAAAGTGGGCAAAAGACATGAATAGACACTTCTCAAAAGAAGTTATATGAACAGCCAACAGACACGTGAAAAAGTGCTCAGCCTCCCTCATCATCAAAGAAATGCAAATCAAAACCACATTGAGATATCACCTAATCCCAGTAAGAATGGCCATCATTAATAAAAGAAACAACAATAGATGCTGGTGAAGATGTGGAGAAAAAGGAACGCTTCTGCACTGCCGGTGGGAATGCAAACTAGTGCAAACTCTTTGGAGAACAGTGTGGTGATTTCTGAAAGAACTTGAAATTGACCTTCCATATGACCCAGCCATTCCCCTATTGGGAATATACCCAGAGGAATTCAAATCATTCTACAAAAAAGATACCTGCACATGCATGTTTGTTGCAGCTCTATTCACAAAAGCAAAAACATGGAACCAATCATGCTGCTCATGGAAGCTGGACTGGATTTTTTAAAATCTGGTATAAAAATAATGGAATATTATGCAGCCATAAAGAAGGAAAACATGTGGACTTCGCAGCAAGTTGGATGAATTCAGAGTCGATCATACTCAGTGATCTATCACAGAAACAAAGAACAGAGTACCATATGTTCTCCTAAGTGGACCTTGGACAATTTTCATAATACTATAAGGAGGGGATTGGTAGTAGTGGAAAACTGCCAGGAGAGGGAGGGACACACCTCATCAACAAGAGTACCTATGTAATGAACAATTGTATGCCTAACCCTAAATTTTACCCCACATCTTTAAAATTTAAAAACAAGTACCATAGAAAAAGAAATATTCTGGTTATTAAAGGAAATGAAGGACTTTCTGACATCACACAAACTCCACAAGTTGAAACAAGAAGAAATTAAGACTCTAATATATTACCAATAACAATCCAGGAAATTGACTATGTCATAAGAAAACTACATTTAAAAAAAAGTCCTGGACCAGATGGCTTTCCAGAAAAATTCTACAAAGCATACAAGGAGGAGCTGATACCAGTCCTATCGAAAGTATTCCAGGCAATTGAGAAAGA
>CAUYQG010006191.1:0-10739 GCA_963574415.1 Tarsius wallacei
TTTAAGCTTTTTTTTTTTTTTGAGTTGGAGTCTCACTCTGTTGCCCAGACTGGAGTGCAGTGGCCGCTCCTGGCCACTGCAGCCTCGACCTGCTGGGCTCCGGTGATCCTTCCGCCTCAACCTTCCAAGTAGTTGGAATTACAGGCACACGCTACCACGCCCGGCTGATTTTTTTATTTTATTGTAGAGATGAGGTCCTGCCAAGTTGCCCAGACGAGTCTCAAACCCGCAGGCTCAGGCAATCCACTCACCTCAGCCTCCCAAAGCGCGGGATTACAGGCTGAACCACCGAGCCCGGCTGACATTTAAGCTTTAGAAGCAATGCTCCAGCGTATCATAGGTGTGCAATACATATTTGTTTGAATGAACTAACAAACTCCTAACTCAGCCCAATGCTGCCCAGCTTCTCTGCACATTGGCTCCTGAGGGCCTCTCCGGAAAGCCTGCTGGCTCCAGCCAACACCTCCTGCAGAAATCCTGCTTCCAGGACCGAGGCAGGAAGGGGCTGATCAAGCTACAAGGGATCCCATCCCCCTGAGGCTCCCTCTTAGAGCACCTGTCATGGCTGAAGGCCAGTGACCTGGGTGAGGGCCTGTCTCCCCTCCAGTCTGTGCGTTTCCGGAAGGCTGGGACCATTCCTCAAGGTACAACTGTTCTGGCCTCCGCACTTGACTTTCTGGGCTACTGTGCCTCTTCCTGACCCAACCTTTCCATGGTAGCCAGAGGGATCTTTCCAAACACAAATCAGACCTATCAGTCCCCTGCTTAAAACTCTTCCATGAGAAGTGAGAGAATCTGTCCCTACAAAAAAATCAAAAAATGAGCTGGGTGTGGTGGTGGCCTGCCTGTAGTTCCAGCTACTCAGGCAGCTGAGAAGGAAGGATCACCTGAGCCCAGGAGGTTGAGCCTGCAGTGGCTATGCCACTGCACTCCAGTCTGGATAGATTCTGAAAAAATAATATACATCCCATGAATGCTTTCTCGGGAAGCAACTGAAGGATTTCCTTCACCAAAATGAAGTAAACCAAGAAAAAGGAAAATAGCAGATCAATGTACCCAGGCAAGGCGAATCACGCCTAGAATTCCAGTACTTTGAGAGGCGGAGGAAGGAGGATTGCTTGAGCCCAGGAGCACAAGACCAACCTGGGCAGCATAGTGAGACCTTGTCTCTACAAAAAATTAGCCAGGCATGGTGGTGTGTGCCTGTAGTCCAAGCTACTCGGGAGACTGAGGCAGAAGGATCACTTGAACCCACTGAGGCTGTGGTAAGCCATGATTGTGCCACTGCACTCCAGCCTTGGTGACAGACTCTGACTCAAAAACAAAAAAAAAATCTGGCCCAGAAGAGAGGCAAGGGAAACCCCAGATAAAGATAAAGGGCAGTCCTAGGAGGACACTTGTACAGCAGGTCTAGGGAGAGCCTGTCTCCATGATTGTACAACAAAGAAAGGAGAAAGACTAAAAATTCACAAGCTAAGCATCCAGTTTAAGACGCCAAGGGAGGCTGGGTATAGTGGCTCATGCCTGCAATCCCAGAACTTTGGGAGGCTGAGGCAGGAGGATCACTTGAGCCCAGGAGTTTGAGACCAGTCTGGGCAACATAGTGAGATGCTGAGATCAAATCTCTATTTAAAAAAAACAACAAACAAAAAACAAGAAACAGAAGGGGAAAAAAACACAACAGAATAAGCCAGAGAAAGGAAAGAAAAGCTGGGCATGGTGGCTGACACCTGTAATCCCAGCACTTTGGGAGGCAGAGGTGAGAGGACTGCCTGAGTCCAGGGGTTCAAGACAAGCCTGGGCAACTTGACAAGACTTCGTCTCTACAATAAATCAAAAAATTAGCCAGGCATGGTGGCGGGTGCCTGTAGTTCCAGTTACTTGAAAGGTTGAGGTGGAAGGATTACCTGAGCCCAGCAGGTCGAGGCTGTGGGACTGTACTGCAGCCTGGGTGACAGAGTGAGACTCCAGTTAAAAAAAAAAAAAAAAAAGAGCTTTAAGTAGTTTCTAGATAAGGACACCAGCTTGTGTTCCCTGGTCCTTCTATGTCCCACCCTTATCACTTGTTTGTCCACAATCCTGACCCATCCATACCTAGCCTTGGCTTTTTGACCTCAGGGTCTGCTGACCTCTCTCCCACTGAAAGTAGGAATCATCCAAGGTCTAGAATCTACAAGTTCTCAAAGTAAACAGAGCCCAGACAGGGCCTGCTGGATCCCAAAATTAGCTGGTGGTCATGCACACCTGTAGTCCCAGCTACCTGGCTGGCTAAGTCTGGAGGATCACCTGAGCCCAGGAGTTTGAGACTGTAGTGAGCCATGATGGTGCCACTGCACTCCAGCCTGGGTGACAGAATAAGACCCCGACTCGAAAAAAAAGTAAAATAAAATAAAAAATTAGCTGAGCGTGATGGTGCCCTCCTGTAGTCCCAGTCACTCAGGAGGCTGAGATGAAAAGATTACCAGAGCCCTGGAGGTCAAGGCTGCAGTGAGCCATCATTGTGCCACTGCACTCCAGTCTGGGTGACAAAATGAGACTCCTGGCTCAAAAAACAATAATAATAATTAAAAGAAAAATAAAAAGGATTCTAAAGACCAAAAAACCAAAAAACTAGCGATTCTTTTATTACTTTTTGGCTGTTTGTTTCCTTTCTTTCCTTCCTTCCTTCCTTGTTGCAGTCTCACTCTGTTCACCCAGCTGGAGTACAGTGGCATGCTCATCGCCACCGCAACCTCAACCTCATGGGCTCAGGTGATCCTTCCACCTCAGCCTCCCTAGTAGCTGGGACTACAGGCCTGCAAAACCATGCCCGGCTAATATTTTGACTTATTGTAGAGACGAGATCTCACCAAGTTGCCGAGGCTGGTCTCAAACCCCTGGGCTCAGGCAATCCCCTCACCCCTGCCTCCCAAAGTGCTGGAATTACAGGCGTGAGCCACGACACCTGGCCTTGTTACTGTTGAGTATTGCATCTCACATAATCACTGAGCAGATATTCACAGAGCACCTACTATGTACCAGGCACAATTCTGGGCATCGAGGATACACAGGGAACAGAGGACAGAACTCCCCATCCTCACAGGGCTGATATACTCGCTGGAGAAAGGGACAATAAACACATAGTAAGTTTCAAGGTGCAAAGTGCTAAGAGGAAACACTTTGGGGTTGGGAGCTTGGGAGTGGGTTTGATCCCAAATCGAGGGACAAGGATGGCATCACCAGGCAGGTGCCACGAGCCAAGTAGTTCAGAAAACCTGTGCTTTTAGGAGTAAGATAGCTTTCCCACAGCAGCTAGAAATATACTATTTAAAACGCAAAACACTTTTTTTCTTTTTTCCCTAGTATATATAATAGGTTTTGAAATAAAAATGGTAAAAATACCATTTTGTATGAGTAAGCTTCAGACAAGCACAGGCTGAAAACAAATTTAAGATTTGAGGAAAAGGCAAAATAACTTGGACAGCATACAATCTTCTAAGACAAACAAATGAAGGCAAGGAAGAGAAAAAAAAGTGTCACATCACCCCAAGGTGGCCAGATGTGACATATGGGAACAGGGACAAGGGACGGATGGGCAGCTTTTCCCTAAACCAATAGTTTTCAGATCATTCAATGAGCTGGAAACAGAATGTTAAACACCTATGAAAGCAATGACAAGCAGAATGGACTGTGAATCAATCAGGAACAAATTCAAGCCTGAAAAATGAGCACAAATGCCACCAGGGCGGCAGAACTGTCCCTGTGTTATGACACCAGCAAGCTCCCTGAGGGCAGGGTGGGGTCTGCACCCAGCACATGTCCTGACACATAGTAAATGCTCCACTGGTACTTGTGGGCCGGCCACAGTGGCTCATGCCTGTAATCCAAGCACTTTGGAAGTACGAGGCGGGAGGACTGCTTGAGTCGAAGAGTTTGAGATCAGCTTGGGTAATGTAGCAAGACCTTGTCTCTACAAAAAAAGAAAAAAGAAAGTTGGGCATGGCGGTGCATACCTGTAGTCCCAGCTACTCAGGAGGCTGAGACAGAAGGATTGCCTGAGCCCAGGAGGTCAAGGCTGGGGTGAGCCATGATCATGCCACTGCACTCCAACCTGGGCGACAGAGTGAGACCCCTACTCAAAACAAACAAACAAAAAACCACTTGTGGTCCGTGTGTGTGGTGATTCACATCTGTAATCCCAAAACTTTAGGCAGGAGGATCGCTTAAGCCCAGGAGTTCGAGACCAGTCTGGGCAACGTGGCAAGAGCTTGTCTCTACAAAAATTCAAAAAATTAGTTGGGCGTGGTGGCGCATGCCTGTAGTCCTAGCTTCTTGGGAGGCTGAAGCGGAAAGATTGCCTGAGCCAAGGAGGTCAAGGCTGCAGTGACCCGTGAGCATTCCACTGCACAGCAGCCTTGGCGACAGTGTGACTCCGACTCAAAAACAAACCAACCAACCAACTAACCAACCAACCAACCACACACACTTGCCAACTACTTAAGAACTGAATCCCAATCTTCCAGAGGAGGAAACAGGTCTAGAGGGGTTAAGTGACTTGCCCAAGGTCACACAACTGGTGAGAGATGGAGCCAGGATTCCAATTCAGGTACCCTAGCTTATGCTCAAGATATTTTTCTTGAAAGAAATACATCACAAAAGGACTTCAAACTTAACTGAGAGCTTGCACACCCCAGGCATCTTATGTATGCTACCTCATTGGTCCCTGCATCAACTCCTTACGAGAACCTCAGGGTTTGAATGTGGTCTTGTTTTTACATAAAAGATAGCTGAGGCCCAGAGTGGGAATGCAGCTTGGCCCAAGGATACACAGCAACGGAGGCAGAGATTTGAACCTGGGCCTATCTGATGCCAATGCTTTCCACCATAAACCTTACTGTGGAATCACTCGATTTATGTGATGAACTCCCGAAGGCTCATAGCACACCTGAACCCAAACAGTCTAGAGGTGAATTACAAAGTTGCCAAACTGCTCAATGAGACCATAAAGGCCAAAAGTTTAGAGGAACAAAAACAAAGAAACAAATCAAACCACCACCCACAAAAACAAAACAAAACAAAACAAAACTCAGAAACATTTCCTACTCACTGAAACATCTAGAGTCAGGCCAGACTGGGCATTGGTGAGTGAATTATTTATATTTGCTGGGGACAGGAATGGGAATGGGGACAGATTGAGTTTCTAAGCACACTCCGGGAGAGACATAGTTGGACTTAGGAGCCCAAGGGTAGAGGGCAGGAAACTAGTAGAATCAGGTGAAGGAAACCAGGGAGAGAAAGAAAAGGAGACAGTCACGCATCCTCCCTACTTGGTCCCTCTCTACTGCTTTCACTCCATTTCCCATTCAAGGTCAAAAACCACTTGTGTATTGAGCACTTACTCCAAGCATCTTACCAGGTTATCTCCCTGATCCTCTCACCTTCCTGGAGTTACTGATCCCATTTTAGGTGAGAAGAGGCCAAAAGTCTTGCCCAAGGTCATACAGCAAGTAAATGGCAGAACTAAAATTGTAACTGAAGACTGCTCTGGTCTCTGCTCCTGGTCTCATGTTGCTGCTCATCCCATTGTACTTTAGTACGAGGAGAGTGGACTAGATTACAGGGCTGAAAACAGGACTGGAATCCTAAGTCTACCATTTAATGCTGGAATGACCTTGAGAAAGTTGCTTAACTTTTCTGTGCCTCTGCTTCTTTTCTGTAAAATGGAGATAATAATAGCACCTGCCCCTTATGTCAGAATTAAATGAGTTAGTAGGCACAGATGGGCTGGTGTGGTGGTTCATGCCTGTAATCTCAGCACTTTGGGAGGCCAAGGCGGGAGGATCGTTTAAGGCCAGGAGTTTGAGACCAGCTTAGGTAGCACAGCAAGACTCTGTCTCTACAAAAAATTTAAAAATGAGCCAGCTGGGTGCGATGGCTCACGCCTGTAATCCCAGCACTTTGGGAGACAGAGGTGACAGGATTGCCTGATCTCAGGAGTTCAAGACCAGCCTGAGCAACATGGTGAGACCTCATCTCTACAATAAATCAAAAAATTAGCTGGGCGTGGTGGCACATGCCTGTGGCTCCAGCTACTTGGAAGGCTGAAGCAGAAGGATCATCTGAGCCCAGTAGGTCAAGGATGCGGTGGTCGTGATTGTGCCACTGCACTCCAGCCTGGGTGACAGAGTGAGACTCCAACTCAAAAAAAAAAAAAAAAAATTAGCCGAGCTTAGTGGTGCACACCTGTAGTCCCAGTTACTCAGGAAGCTGAGACGAGAGAGGATCGCTAGAGCCCAGGAGTTCCAGGCTGCAGTGAGCCATTATTAAGCCACTCTACTCTAGTCTGGGAGACAGAACGAGATCCTGTCTCTCAAAATAATAACAGGCTGGGTGCAGTAGCTCAAGCCTGTAATCCCAGCACTTTGGGAGGTGGAGGTGAGAGGATTGCTTGAGCTCAGGAGTTTGGAAACCAGCCTGGGCAATTTGGCAAGACCTCGTCTCTACAATAAATCAAGAAAAATTAGCTGGGCATGATGGCACGCACCTGTAGTTCTAGCTACTTGGAAGACGGAGGCAGAAGGCTCGTCTGAGCCCAGCAGGTCAAGGTTGCGACAGTCATGAGCGTGCCACTGCACTCCAGCCTGGGTGACAGAGTGAGACTCCAATTCAAAAAATAATAATAATAGTAATAACAACAATAATAAACAAATTGTAAAAATATGCACAAACAGCTAAGGATAGGATAAGGCATTCTGTAAAACAGTATTAGCTGTAATTGACTGTGGGGAGTCCCTACATGCTTCTGAGCTGGGGTGTGCCCAAATCAGTGCCAGGTTTTAAGAAAACGCCTCTGGGACTGTACTGAAAAGGAGGGAATCCATTAGCACCTGTAACCCAGTCACATTCCTGGGGTGGGGAACTTCCCACCAGCAGCCCTGAGACTGGGACACACTTCACAGCCGGGCTCTCCCACAAATAGTAACGATTTTAATGAGCCTCCCTTTAGCCCTTTTCTCAGAGGCTGGCCTGCTGTTCCCATACTACAGATAAGGGCACTAAGGCTGAGAGAGAGAGGCGTGCCCAGAGCACAAAAGAGTGGCATAAGGATAAACCACTACACTCTTCCAAATTCAACTTGACAAGTGAGGTGGTCTCGATGGCCTTTTCTGGCCTCGTTATCCTACAATTCTGTGACTGTCCAGCTTATCGGGAGTCTCTGGCTGGACTATCTCTACAACCAGACCCCTAATTGCACTCTCCCCACTCCGCTTTCTAGTCTTGGAGCTTAACCCACACTCTATCCTACCGCTGCTTTCTCTCTCCCACCTCAACTTGCCTTTCTGCCCCTAATCCGATCCAGAGGCCCCCACCCATCTCACCCACGGCTTGCCTCTCCCTTGGACGCTCCAGGTCCCCCCACTCATCTAGCGCTGACCCCCATCTCCCAGGATAACCCCCCTCGAAATTGACCCCTTCAGGGCCTCTGCCTGGACGTCCAGCCCCGTCTCCAACTCGGGCCCCCTTCCTAAGCTCTGAGCCCTCCTTACAATCAATCCCAAATCTCAGCTCCTTCTCTTCTCCACCTCCAGGACCCCTCCCCAGCCACCATTCTTCTACTACTCCGACTCCCATTCCTCCCAATCCCTTCCCCCAGGCGATCTCCCCTCGCCCAACCCCTTCTTTAGCCCCTGCCTCTTCCCTCGCGCCGCCCAGTCCCAAACCCGCGTCCCCACTCTCAAGCACCCCCGACCCCCGCATGGGGCTCTCACCATCGCCCCGCGCTGCATCTCCCTCGGCTACGCGGGTTTCCCCCACTCGCTCCTCTCCAGCCTCCCCTTCCGGGTTCTCGCCCCCAAGGCCCTCTGGGAATTGAAGTCCTGGAGACCGTGGACTACAACTCCCAGAAGGCAGAGCGGCCAGGCTTGGAGGAGGGGGAGGCGGCAAACTAGGCGGGAGAGGAAAAGACCGACTCTAACTCCCAGGAGGCAAAGGGAGCACTTGTCTGCGCAGGCGCAAGGCGCTTCCCCGCAAGGCTTCCTGGGAGATGGAGTCCAGCCTCCTCCATTTTGACCCGGGGCCCTTGGAAAGGGAATTGAGAAAATTGCAAAGGGGTGCTGGTGAGGCGTGGAGAGTTGAGGAAGAGCAAGTTTATTGACTTGCTTATGCTGATTAACACGATAATTAGCAGCATCTTGTGCTTCCCCAAATACTTTCCCATCCATTCCTCCCCCTTCTTACCTACCACCACGTCTTAACTTACAAATGAGAAAAGTAACCCTTAGGAGGAAGGAGAGTCCATATCCTAGTTAGCATGGAAGCTCCACGAGCACAGGGATCTTTGTGTACCCTGTTTATACACCTAAAACGATGAAAATATGTGCCGAGCAAGTATTTATTGCATGGGAACTATACACCAGACAACCTGCAGACCACCCTAGTACGAATGATCATCCCAAATGTACGAGGCAGAAAGAGATGAAGCCTCTTGCCCCTGACAACACAGCCAAGAAAGCGATTTGAACTGAAATGTGTTGGACTCCCGGGCTGGTACTGTTGACTAAATCATTAGATCATCTCCCCTTAAGATCTATTTTTCCAGTCATAGGCCATGAGAATGAGCTTTCTAAAATGCAAGTGCCTTAAGATGTGCATCTTGGTGAGAGGACTTGCTACCAAGACCCAAATTCCTACGGCTCTCCTCTTTGAGTTCTTTCCCCATTTATTGTTCTCTGTGTTAACGTGGGCCCTGCCTTGGTGGATTCTCGAGGTCTGTGAGCCTCCCCGAGTGCACCAGGAAGGCAGTGGCTAAGTCCCCAACATGCAGCATGGTGCCTGGTACACAGGAGTCCCTCCTTAAAGATGCACCGAAGGGAAAAGGTGGAAATGGGGCACCCAGGGGTCAGCCAGGAGACAGGCAAGCTCTCTGTTTCAGCCTGCGAGTTGGCAGTTGGGGAGACCCCGCCTCCTCGGTGGAATCCCGGGGCCGCGGACCCGGGAGTCGTGCGGGGGGCGTGGCCTGCCAGAAAGGCGGGTAGGTGGGCGAGCGCTGATTGGCCGGCACTTTGGCGCGCGCCTGCAAAGGCCTTGCCCGGAGGCGCGAGGCTGAGCTCGCGCGGTGCAAGAGGACAGGGCCTCGTCCCCAGGCGCGCGTGCGCACGGCCACTTGCGTCCTGCCCTTTCCTCAACCCCGTCCAGGCTCGTGCCCAGCACCACCTTGCTGGAACTGGTGGGGGCGTGGCTTGGCCTCAGCAACGCACGGGTGCGCTCCTCCTCAGGATCCTGGCGCCCAGAGGATTCGCACCCCACCCCAAGCCCGGGTTGGGGACTGGTGGCCCGCTGCCCGGGGACCCGCGCGAGCGCTGTGTGACCGGCCTCCCGAGCGTGGAGCCGGCGAGAAACCAGAAGGGGGGGCCGCCTCTCGCCATTTTGCACGTCCTGAGGCGGGTGCTGGAGGTCGAGGGGGATGGGGAGGGGCTGTCTTGAGGAGATCCCGGGGTCCCCCCAGGAGTGGCACTTGGCGGCCACTTGATCCCTCTCTCTCTACGGGGATCCGGGGGACAAGAGGGAGACCATGCTGGGGTGCAGGGCCATGGGCGAGGCAGGGCTTGGGGGGCAGGTCTGGAGTTGGGTTTTGAGGCTGGGCCTAGGTTTGGGGATCTGGGTACAAGAAGGCTGGGTTTGAGGAGCGTTGAGGATCTGGGCTTTCAGGTTAGGATCGGGGATCTCGGGATTTGTGCCTGTAGGTAACTAGTTCTGGGATCTGGAAGACCTGGGTTTGTGACTGGAAACTTTCCCCCTTGGAATCCAGATCCTAATTCGTGCATCTAGAAGTCTTAGTGTTGAGTTCTGGAGTGCCATTTTGGGGGTCTGGAGCCTGATTTGGGAGGACTGAAGCCCAAGTATAGATTTGGGGCCTAAAATACCTGTGTAGAGTCTAGGCTATGAGATTTAGGGTCCGGAGTCACAGTTGGTGTCTTTGAGAATGAAGTTTTGGGGCCTGAAGTCACCACCTTGACTATGGGGGCTTCAGCTTTAGAGCTTGGGGCCCCAGAGTGGGACTCACATATGAGATCTAAGTTTTAGGGTTGGTATCACAATCTGAGGGTCTGAAGGAACAATCTGAGGTCAATTTTGGGAACTGGCCAGGCATGGTAGCTCACGCCTGTCATCCCAGCACTTTGGGAGGCTGAGGTGAGAGGATTGCTTGAGGCCAGAAGTTTGAGAAAAGCCTGGACAACATAGTGAGAACTTGTCTCTAAAAAGAAAAAAAAAAAATAAGCCAGGCATGGTGGCGTGTGCCAGTAGTCCCAGCTACTCTGGAGGCTGAGTTCCAGGCTGTAGTGAGCTGTGATCTTGCCACTGTACTCCAGCCTGGGTGACAGAGCAAGACCCTGTCTCAAAAAAAAATTTTTTTTGAGAGAATTGAGGTTGGCTTTGGAAGGGTTTGTACTTCTTACTTCAGGATTTGGGTTCCCAGTGTTAAGGACTGTGATCTTAATATTAGGACTGGGGTTATATTTGGGGGTCAGAAGTTGACATATTTAGGTTTAGGGGATATCCGAATTAGAATTTCGAGTTTGTAGGTTTGGGAGGGCTTATTTTTTGTGTTCTAGGTCTTCACTTTAGTTTAAAGTCATAGTTCTGATGGCTTTTTTTTTTTTTTTTTTTTTAGTCAGAGTCTTAATCTGTAAACCATACTAGAGTGCAGTGGCACGATCATGGCTCACCAGAGCCTGCAACGCCTGGGCGAAGATTATCCT